>JARFYF010000058.1:16709543-16729183 GCA_030265395.1 Rhina ancylostomus | reverse complement strand
TGTGAACATCAAATTTAAAAATAACACCATTTCAAAGAAGCAAAACTTCAAATTATCCAAGTTCTTCTTTGAGAGCCACAGTTACCTGCAGGTGATGTGCTAGAAGCATTTTATTATATCTACTGTAACATGGATGACATCCCAATTAGGCTTGTTTTTAAGCATCCACTTGGAGCAGTATCTGTAAAACAGTACAGTGGGGGTCTACTTAATGTGCTCCTCGGCTCTATGTTTATGCAGATCCATTGTACTTGAGATAAAACCAAATTGTGGAATATTTATTTTAAGCAATCTTGCATCACGTGTCTGTTCTCAGGAGGTTTCACAATTGGTTGCCTTGTATTTAAATATCTATCGTAGTCATGGGCTATTCAGTCCATCTCCATGCCAGTGGGAAAGGTGTCTGGCCTAATCCCAATTCCCAGTTTTCAATCTGCAAATGTAAGTTTATGGCACATCAAAAATATGCATCCAAGTACATTTTAAACAAGTATTTTGAACATCATATGCACCCTTGATTATGTGTTGCCTCAGTGGCTATTTTTATTTTCACAACCAGATAAAGGGAGAGCATAGAGTAAATGTGGCATAACAAATTCTATTTGTATGTGCCTTCTCATTGCTTTCAAACTAGCTTTGCTATTTAATTGCAGAAAGGAAACCCAGAGATCTCACTATGCAATTATGCAGAACCCACTGTACTTTATGTATCTGAGAGTAAAGGAAACTATATTCGGATGAATAATATTGCTACAAAAGTGTTATCCCCTGATTCCATAGGGAAGTACCTGTTTAAAGCTGCATGACCATTTCCACTTGGTTTATTTCTTGGGGTATTGGAGGGGTAGATAGCAAGAGGGCAGTGGATGAGTTGCAAAGCATTTTGGCTTTCTCTAGATGTGAGTTGCACTTTTTTCCTGCTGCTGGATTGAATCAATTTGTTCCAGGTGAATGTCAGCTTTGCCTGGAATCCCAGGGTAGGAAGTTGGAAGAGTGTTTGAATTATTAATGCTTCTGCACTGAGGATTATTTACTCCAGTGCTATTGGCATGCTGCCTATTTGTATCCTTGTAGGTTTGGTAGTCTGCACGTGGCTGGGGCAGGCATAACCAGTTGAACCATGAAGAAAAGACCATTGCATGTTTTTAAATGTCAAAACTAAACCATTTTCTTTCTTCACCCCCCCCCCCCCCCCCCCCCCAACCATGTGCTGAGCAATGACTAGTGGAGTATTAAAGGGATTTCAGGGACTAAATGTAAGAATGCAAGTGTAGTATACAATTAAAAGGCAAATGATAGGCTGTCCTTCATCGAGGATTTGAGTACAGGAGCAGGGATACAATTATACATGGCCTTGTGAGACACCCTTGAATATTGTGTGCAGTTTTGGTCTTATTTGAGGAAGGATGTTTGAGATATGGCAGAGAATGCAATGAAGGTTTTTGTTATCTTCCTTTTTAATGATGTAGAAGATCTCTCAATTTTATTTAATTGGTTGATCATTGCTAGTTCTCAAGACTCCCGATCCACATACTTGCTGTTCTTGACAATATCACATCTCTTTTTTAATCTATAGCTGACAACCTTTTCAGTTAGCCTTGGATAGATCACTACTCTTACGGCAAATTTTATTTCTCAGTAGAATGTATGCAATTTGAAAATATTCAATACTTTTAATGTTTGCCATTGTTTTATTTACTGACAAAAACATAATCTAATTTCAAAATCTATCTTCACTGCTCATATCTGTCTAACTGGCACTAGGTAAGTTATAGACTCTGCTTCAGACTGGGTTGCATCACTCTGTCTCAGAATATAAAATTCTATCATTTTGCCCAGAAGATCTCTGACAGTGACATTTTTATGAACTTGAGCTTATGACATACAAGGCCTAAAACAGTCTATTCCTAGTTAGATTTGTAATTTATAACTTCAAGAAATTGTCCTGAAGAGTTTCCATGAACTCATCCTCCAAGCTACTTTTACCCAGTTGACTTCCCCACTCTCATGGATTAAAAATCATGCTATCATATTTTCTTTGCTACAATTTTCTTTGTCAGTTTCTTGAAGGTACTTTGCACAATTAGGTTGCTGCTGTTATGTGACTTATAAACTACTGCCACCATTTTAATTTTATCCCCTTGTTATTACTTCTGCACTTATTCTATTTCTGGTTCTCTTGGCATATCTTTCCCCACCATGCCACAAGTATTTACTTGTTATTGGGGCTATCCTTGTTTTCTATTTTTAGTCCTTCCTAAATGTCAAGAACATTGGAAAATTTAATTTTCAACCTTGGTCACCACACAGTCAAACTTTTTTATATTGGCTGTGAGTGTAAATAAAAAACATAAATCTCTTCTCCGAGGAGGAGTCATTGATGCAAAACATTAATTGGTCTCTTCCCACTTCAACTTGATTGTTCTTCCAGCATTTCTGCTTGTGGTTCAGATTTGAGCATCTGCAATTTTCTTTTCCATAAATGTTTTATCTGATTAATCTACCTATCTTAAGAGTGTCTTGTGCTCCTTGGATTCAGAGATAACATCTTAACTGCTTCCTTCATTTGCACTATTCACTATTGCGTTCTGCTTTTCACTACCCAAAATGCTACTTTGCTGTATATTCTTGAACTTTAATTTTCCTCACCTGAAGCTGAATTTCACCCCTTGCTGTCTTTTTATTTAAAACTTTTCCTATAGACCTAGTTAAAAATTACAACAAAATTGAATATACCCTTGTTAGAAGTGGTTTTTATTCCAAACTCTCTTCTCTCCTCTCCCACTACCCCCACCCCACCCAGGCTGATTGCTGCACTATCAGTCACTCCCTTGCTGGCTTGTGGGTTTTATTTTTCACCCTTTTATGCCTTCCCTCTTCCTCTTGTGTGCTTTAAATGATCTTTGTCAATATTTGCATCAAATCTAATTTACTTTCTTTGAAATGTACACATGTAAAATCATTGGGACTTAGGTAGTTGGGTGCTTCCTTTGAAAGTTCCAGTACATTCTGGTAATGGAAAGATCGGCTGCTGGACAATGTTTTTGGGGTAGACTGGAGGCTACTGGCTATTTTTCCCCCTCAATTTAAAAGGATTTTTGCATGGCAATTCACAAAGCCAATTAAGCCCCACAACTGACCAAATTAGGCACAATGGAAACAGCTTACTTGTGTTATTTTGTCAAAGCATTTTTGTCGAAGCATTCTGTCAAAAGCTATAGGTGCCAAATATGGGCTATTTTATGCTATTTAGTGCAGTTTTTAAAAAAAAGTATTTCTCCTCTCTTCCTGAAGGTGATAGTGCTTTGAGACATCATTCCCTGGATGGCTTACTATTCATCAATATTTTCCTCTTGGTTGTGTATCAACAGGATATCTGAATGTACTTGGCACTGGAATTGAATTTAATCATGTATCTGTGTGCCTGTGATTTTATATTGGGTATAGTGGGATGGGAAGTAAAATTAAGATTAACTCTTTCCTATTGAAGAATCATTGCCATCTATAGTTACCCCCACAGCAATCTAGTTAACACTTGGAATTGAACTTGGAACTTTGCAGCTGTATATTTCCTCTTGGGAGGAAATAGTAGCATCCTATTCATTTCATCAAGTGCATTGTACAGGCCCATTCTTTCGTAGTTATGTCTGCTCTCACTATTATCTCCTTGCTTTTGCTCTCCATCTGAGTCCTTAACTATTTTTTCAGCTCTGACACATTCCACTCCTTTTCCAGGCTATTTAATTTTTAGCCATAGGGTTGTTCATTATTCTTTTAGCTAATGTTTTACCTAATGACCATCATTTTTAAAAAGTATATTGTAAAAATATGCATCCTGTTTCTGCCCTCTTTTGGGGGGGGGGGGGGTTGCGGGTGGAGAATGTTGAAAGGACATTAATTTTTTGCGGTTTTTGCATTCCAAGATGTAACTTCAGAACAAGCATGTAAACCACTTATTGAAAATGCATCAAGTGAGTGTGCTCCTTGCTGGATGTAGACCCTTTTCTATTGCAAAAACTAATTACATTAAATTCCTGCATATTTGTGCCCAGTTTTTTCTTATCTCCCTTGCTGCTGCATGTACAGCAAATATAATCTTGGTGGTATTACACATTTTGGGGCTTTTTCTCCCCAAAACACAGTTGTACTGATGCTTGCTACCCATTTCATATACTTTAATTCTGATCTATCTGTATTTTTTGGGCTCATCAGTCTTCAGAATCTAGCTCTTATTGGGATACCCATCTAGAAATTGGACTGTATGGTTTCTCATTTGGCTGCACTGAACAGTTTAAGTATTTTTTTAAAGTTGTTTAAAAATCAAGAATTTGACTGTTAAGTTGTGAGGCTGGTGTTTTTCTGATCCCAGCTCAAGAGTCTGGGGTCTCCAATGTGTAGGGATTGACACAAATGTGCACAGAAATAACTAATAAAATAAAGTTCACCATTGGATGCCCTTTTGGGATTTTCAGTTGCTTAATTTCATAATGTTCTCTGTCCATTTGTTTTCAACATGCCATGAATCCTGCTAAAAGGGGGTGCTGCTAAGCAAGTCCCCAGTTGGTACTGGGAGCCACTTACGGTAGTTCCTCCTTAAATAATTTATTTCCCCGACTTTCTTTCAGGCTCATTAATTTCATCTTGCTGGCCCTTTGGATCATTTTCCCCATTGCTGACTGATTATAGCATCTGACTGCACTACCCCAAACAGTTGCAGCCCTAACATCTCTAACTTGCAAAACCAATCCACAATCAGGTTCTAGCTTCAGACTTGCCTGATTTTTTTTGCATGTTTTGCCCCATGGAACAAGTGAGTGAATGATGTGCAAAACTGAATTTCCTAACTGCAAGTCCATTGACAAAACTTTTGCAAGCACAAATTAAATCTTAAGCTATTGTTTTCTTTGTAGATCAAATACTACTCAGATTAATTCCTGCTTTAATTTTGAGCTGCTTTTTCCATTGCATTATCCTAATGCAGTACCTTGCTTATTATCCACAACCCTCCCTATTTTTATTTTGTTGTCTGCAAATTAACTGGCCCACTTTTTCGTCCATATAGCACAAACAATAGGTACCAGCACTGATATCTGCAGAACACCACTGGTCACAGATCTCTAGTGAGAATAACACTCGTCCACCACTACCCTGTCTTCTATGGACCAGGCCATTTTGAATCCAGTCTACCAAGTCACTGTTGTTCCCATGTGCTTTAATATTTTTGGATCAGCCTACCATATGAAGGACCTTGTCAAATGCTTTATCAAAGTCCGTGCATACAATATCCACTGCCCTACCCTTATCAATCATCTTTGTCACCACCTCAAAAAATCCCAAGTTTGTATAACATTTTTACTTGCCTCTCAGTCCATGCTCTCCCTAATAAGTTTATACTTTTCCAGGTGCAAGTAAATTCTATCCCTAAGAATCCTTTTCTAAACATATTAAATTGTATTGAAAATGAAATACTCTGTGTATGGTGTTTCTTTTAAAAATAAAAGTTATTGATCAGTACTAAAAATATGTTGATATGAATCTTATTGCCAGTTTTGTTTTCCAGACTTGGTAAAATTGCAAAAGCTGCCTAAGGTAATCTTTTAAATGAATTGCACACCTTGATATTAATTGGAGGAACGATTAAATGTTATCTTTGAAAAAACAGCTGCAGAAGGTCCTCTTGCTAGCTTTAAATTGCCATAAAAGCTTGGTGATAACACCTTCAATAACCATTTGGACTGTTCCAGATGCTTGTCATGATGGCAACTTGGTTGTGATGGCAGAAGTGTCTGATAATTAAACTGTTTATTTTATTACAAGCTTGCCAACCGAGCACGGACAGAGAAGGAAGAGAAATTAAGCCAAGCATATGCAATTAGTGCTGGAGTCTCTCCAGAAGGCCAGCAGCTTTTTCAGACTATCCATAAGACGTAAGTTTATTTTTTCTTAATGGTTTCTTTCATGAAAATTAGAAGTTGTCTAAATTCAAGGAATAAGAGGTCATGGTACGAATAGCAGTTGAGGTAATTTCAAAACATGGTTTTCAGAATCTGTTCAAATAAAAACTTGAAGCAATATGTACAGTACCAAAAAAAATTCATCTGTGTTCAGTAGTGCTATGTACTATATCGTCATGTCAGAACTTGTTACTCTGCCTCCCAAGTTCATTATATTGAACATAATGTAATGCATTCTGGAAGCAGTGTACAGTGCATTGACATTACTCGAGTAGATTTAGTGGTTCCAACCAGAGATGAATTTCTAGGTACTGATCTTGTTTTTAAAAAAAAGTATGCACTGATGTAAGATCATGACACACATTGATTATCTCAATCCGTTGATAATCTTACTTGAAGATAAGGCAAAATGTAAAAGTCAGTGTGCATTCTGTTCAGTTGCTTTAACTGTCAGAATATTAAATGAGTATAATTTTAATAATAGTTCCTTTATATAATTCTGCCTTGGATAATACAAAGCATTTTTTATATCAGTAGAACTGAATTAAGCTAATATTCCTTAATATTAGTTTTTAAATTCTGATCCCAAGGGTTAAGTTATATAAGAAAGCTTAATTAGTGCTATTATTGCAAGGATGCAGTAATATCAGCCACTTTCTCTCCAACAGGATGCAAATATTTTCCAGAATATTCATTTTTAATAAAGAACACCTCATCATTTTATCTGTGCCATTTTCATCTTCCTCTTCCTTCAGCTCCCCACCCCCGTCGTTTCTAGCCTCTTCCCTCGGTCCCATTGCTTTTCTGAAATTGTACACTTTTGAATAACTCTTGCTATTTAGGTACTGCCCAAGTGGCTATTCATGCTGAATTTGAAGCTAATTCTGATGTACATTGGTGACATCCATGTGCAGGTCCTGCTGGATAGCAACTGAAACCAGAATTCTGCCCATTCTTTGTTTTGCCCTCTCCATTCAAAACCTTGTAATGTAGCTCTTAAGAGGCATTATTCACAGCTTGCTGGATAAACTGTTTAGTGGAATGCCTCGGTATTCAGGTTTGGTTTTAAACTCATCTTTGCCTTTAATTTTTTTTTCCATGGATCACTGCGCATTTTCTTTCTTTTAAGCTAGAAAATGCCACTCTAGTGCTAATTTTGCCTCATCTAGCTGGTTATAATTAATAGTGTAGTTGGGATGATAGGAATTTGCTAAGCTTTATCACCCTACTGTAAAATCAGTGCAGTATCAGATAACTACTAAAGTAAAATATCAGTTATAACCTCGATCATTTGGAGTCAACCCGCTTTAAAGGAATTGTGTGAATTTTTTTGAAATGGCCCCTTTGGGAGATATTGCAGACGGAAGAAAAATTTGGAATTATTTAGTTTTCCACATCTCAAGGTGAGAAATGGTCACAGTACTATTTCATCCAACAGTGCTTTGGATGAATTGGCTTCCTCCGAGTTTGGATTGATTTTTGTTTTCTACACTATCTATCCCAATACATTGACTTTTTCTTGACTTAAACATTTTCCACATTTGGCAAGGGAATAGTATTGTGGTCCTAACTTTTTGCAGTGGTGTTAATTTTTAAGTGTTTTTTTGGAAATATAGTAAAGATCATGTGGCATGGTGTTCAACATTTTTAACAGGAATTTTACTGTGCAAGGTTAACCATTTCAATAGATCTGCATTAGAGGAACAGGCCTTCCCTGGCAGAGAATTAACCAGATATTCCAATCATTATCACTGTCACATAATCATTGCTTGTACCTGATGATTGAACTTGGCCCTGATTTTCCTTTTTGCCCACACTTTGCTTCCACCCCTTGGTAAAATAGGGACAAGGAGGAATGAGGCAAAAATGGAAAAGATCAGTGTAAAAGTTTTCAAGATTGTTGTTGCATACTCCAGGAACCTGAACATATAATCTTAAGTTGGCACCTCAGTGCAGCACCAAGTGAGTGTTTCATTGTTCGTGTCTTTCAAGTAAGTGGATTAAAAAAGGCATGTTGCTTTCTGAAGAAAAGTAGGCTGTGCTGCTAGTATTGTAGCCAATTTTTACTCCTTAATCGACTCCTCGTGTTTTTATTTGTGGATTTACAGTGTGCAAATTGTCTGTTGTATTTGCTTGCACAACAGTAAGTCTTAAATTTGAATTCCCTCCTTCCTCCAAAGACATTAGCCAGTTCCTTTTTGAAGTAATAAACAATAACTTTGTTGTCTTACGTAGACAATGACCATTTGGGCAAGATTGCACAGGGCTTCTGTATGTTCAGTCACAGGAGAGTAACGTTATTCTGTTATAATTGCCAGCAATTTTTCAAACATTCATCCTTTTGTTTCCTCAAATTTATTTTAAAAATTATTTTGCTGTCTTGAACCAGTGTTTCTGCATTAGTGATGGTGACTAACACTAAAGTAGTTTGTACTCCCAGTTGGTGCTCTTCAAACTTGTTAATTTGATTTGTGGACAAATGCGAGTGCAAAAGGCTATTGTGCTTTGCTTTGACATTGCAGCAGTTTTCCACTTGATACAAAAAGTTTGAAATAATTATGGTAAATGAATCGGAAAGCTATCACATTATCTGGTCAACCGGCACACTTATATAATGCATACTTTTTTTTAGCATCAAGGACTGTAAATGGCAAGAGAAGAGCATAATCGTCATGGAAGAAGTTGTAATTGTACCACCTTACCAGGTTGAGAACTGTAGAGGCAAAGAGGGAGGAAGCGCATTAAGTCACGTACGCAAAATAGTAAGTACACGTACATTTTCTCCCTTCATGTTTAGGGTCACAATCATATTCTTTGATCGCAAAAATAGACTTTTTTTTCTAGCCTGGCAAATAGTGTGCTGTTTTTTGTGAACAAATAGCTCTCTGTGGCTAATTAAGCTCAGTGATCTGTTGTGTGGCAAATTTCTTTGCCAATAGAGTGAGAGTTTCATGAATTTTTATTTAAGCTTTAACATCCTCACTCCTCCAGAAAGATGACAGAAGAAGCCTACTGTTTGAGCAAATGCCCATTCCTTGTATTTAGATGCTTCACTAAACTTGAGGAGATGTATAAATTTTGTTGCAGGCAGGTTCTTAACATGCTGTATCAGTAGTGTTAGGATGATCATTTGCATTATTTCTTTGCCTTCACTATCATCTTCAGTGTTCTGCAGACAGCTGAAGAAAAGTTGAAAACAAGGTACATGAACATATACATTCTGGCAGATAAGACAGGCACATGAACATGCAGGGAATGGAGGAACGTGGATCATGTGCAGGCAGATGGGATTAGTTTGATTTTGGCATCATGGCCTGAAGGGCCCCCTCTTATGCTGCACCATTCTGTGTTCTAAGGTAGTGTTGTGTACTTCCCCAATTTGCCCAAAAACTTATGGGTATGGGAGTGAGGGTGAACATCTGTTACCAATAGTTTCTCAATAATTTCTTTGAATTCATCAAAACTGATCTTGTATTGTAAATTAGCAACCTTCTCTGAAAATTTCATTACATTTCTGAATATTGTTACCCACTTTCATTTTAAACTTGTTATTCTGACATAACAAGGTTCTCGTTACATGTGCCAAGTTTCCCATGGATGTGCATTATATTCGCATCTGAAATATAGTTGTATTGAAGGACAACATCTATTAGTGCCAATGAGTGACAAATTTCTAATCTGAATTGTCCTTGCATCTGCAGCTTTTGTTGGTACATTGCTATTTAGAGCAAGGAGGCTATGTGCTTGGGAAGTTTGTGCAATTGCACCATTGAGTGCTAGAATAAGTATTTCTCATAGTTCTCCTACCCATCTTCTTCCAAGCTGCTTGTGATTGTTCAGTACGTTGTCTTCTGGATTTTATTTGGTTGGTTTAAAAGCACCCAGTTTGTGTATCATTTGTGAAGCTGAGAGAGTTGGGTGTTGCCATTCCTTGTCCTAAAGTAACGTGTGTTTAGGGATTGCCTTGGGATGGAAGATTGAGAGATCCCAAATAGTGGAATGGGCGTCATCTGAAAGGTTTTTGTTACCTTTGTTAGTAAATGTTGGTCTTCATAACTATTACAAGTATGGGTGCAAAATCTTTAAGCATCAAAATTTGAGTAAAATGTCTATTAATGTTGTCAGTGGTTGATTATAACATGTTCAAATTTCTGATGACCTGCGTGGCAGCTTTGTTAGGTAATTAAATCTGGTAGACACTTTTTAATTGACTGCCATTTGTTATGAGCTACTTGGTGAAACAAAATACAATTTGGTTTTAAAGAAACTGTCAATCTCTACCTATCTCATCATTTGTTTGTTCAGTTATTAGCTGGTTCAGAGCAATGGAAGATTAAGAATTCCTTTTCAGACAAGGGAGAACTGTTTTTAAAGACCATCACATCACTTGTGAATGAATGCAACTTGTACACATGGTACAATGCTCTGTTTAATCTGTAATGCTGGGTGACATACTATTATCAGAGTAAAACTTGGCATATGATTTATTTGTTTCTTAGTTATTTTTTGGAAATTTAAATCTAAATTTTAAACCACTACATGCATAAGGTGCTGCTGTTGGCGCCCTTGTATAAGAGGTTTGTGGGTTTAACTTCCACTCCATTGAGATGGGTACAAAAATATACACACACTCTGGCATAGTACTTGGAGCGCTATGTTATCAGAGATGCTGTCCAACAGAGATCCATGTGAAAGGTAGACTTGAATCAATGATGCTATTTCTATTAATAATAGGAGAGTTATTGTAAGTTTCCTCTTAACATCATAGAAATAAATACTGGCAATTATAATTTTCTGATTTGGAAAGTTGTCAAGTGCAATTTTTTTCAACCACCTTTACCATATTTCCTACATTGTATGAGTAACTAAAATTCAAAGGTAAGTTGTTAGCTATGAAGGACTTTGCACCTTTCCTGGATCAGGAAAGGTGCATGTCAATGCAATTCTGTCTTACTGTAACCGACTGTCTTCACAATTGAAGTAGAGGATAATTTTAAATAATGATTTGTGACAGTTGTTCAAACTTGAGTATATTTCTGGCAAAGTATATTCAATTCATATTATACTCCTATTAGCATGTAAATATTTTAGTGCACAAAATACTCTTTTTGACTATACTATAAAACAAACTAAAAGTTTGTTTAGATTTTCCCCTTGTTAATTGCTTTGGAGACAATTATTAACTGGGTAATAATATTCTACTCGCTGTCAACTGAAGTACATTTAGGGGGAAATGGGACTACTTTTTTTATTGAAATTTATAACAAGATTTTGAGAAATAAGTACAATTTAATCCATAAAACCAAGAACATGATATTGTATTCTGCGCTATAGATTTTAGCCTTGTGGGATTACCCACTGCTGGTGCAGTTGCTTTCCTTACCAATTAAGTAATTACCATCAGAGCTATCTGTTCCCTTCCCATATATGTAAAATAGCTAGTACAGGATACTGCTATTAATATTATCCTACAGTCTTCCTTCACTATAGCCTAATGCATTTGTTTAAGCAAGCTATATGCATCTTGTCTAAATTGTAAAGTTGTAAAACCATTTGATGGTGACCAATGGATTCCATTCCTCCATTCAGTGCAGTTAGCATTTTTGCTTCACCTTCCCTGTTGATAAGGGTCAGTATTTTCCAGGAGAAAATTTGTTAATTTTCAGGGCAAGGGGAAACCATGTATCAATTCAGTCCTAGTAACTTCTGGGAGTTGATAATTCTGATAGTTTTGTGAGCACTTTTCTGAAGATGCAGTATTTATGTTGGTCTGGATGAAGCTGGAAATATTGCTTGCAGATTAGTGTTACTACATGCACAGTGGCTGAATGGCCACCTATAAACAGCTCTAGCAGCTGGTCCACTAGGTCTGCTATATATTTCTTAAAATGCTGTTTTAAGGGATGCTACAGGTTTATAGATAAGAGCTGTAAAGAGACATGGATTAACTAAAGAAGTCAAATGGCAGATGGAATTCAATTAGTGTCAGTGGTGTGGAGGGAATGAGAGATCCACCTTGGATCCAGGAATGATATTGCTATATTTTCTTAATGGTGAATGATGTGAACCTGTGGTGAAGCAAGAGGTCAAGTACACGCATCACTTAAATGCTAACAAACAGATACAAAAAGTTTAATGGCATTGTTTTATCTCCAGGGAGCTGGAATTCAAAGGAGAGGAAAATGTGCTTCATTTGTAGTCTTCTCGTGTATTAAGACTATTGCATTTATTTTGTCCACTGTACTTTAGGAAGTACAGTGGCCTTGGTGAAGTTTACAACCCAGATTCTCTAAAATTGCATCCTTGTTTAAAATGCTAAATTGAATTTTTTCATAAATTGAATATTTCCTTGAATGAGTTACAGCTGATTCATTATAGATGTTTAAATAGATAACAGGGTTTATAGAATAGCTATAGGCAAACTAATTTGTTCTAGTTGGTGAATCCAGAACAAGTGCCTCAAGCTTAAAGTAAGATGTAGTCTACTTAGTAACTGATTTCAGGTTCCAAAAGGAAGCGGTTGTCTGAAGTTTGTCATCTAGATATTTTAATTCCTTTAGGAGGTGCAGAAAATTAAACTGAACTAGTTAAATGTACTTCGAGATCAATGGAAGAAGGGAAGTTGTCAGGGGCAGTGATGGACTTATGGCAGTATGCCGTGAACAGGAAATGTCCTCCTTTACTGTATATAGAATCATGGTTTTATGCCACAGTTCTGTGTGGGGAAAATAGTACATTTAACTAAAGTTGCACATTTAATAGACTCCCAATGTATTTTAAAAAGGCCTGCTTGGCTCAGTGTCATGTAAATGTTGAATTAGAAACCTGACAGTTCAAATCCTGCAGGTGCCTTGTCTATAGTGTATGTGACACCCATTTACTTTCTGTGTGGTCTTATTCAAGTGTTTGTGTCTGACTTTGTTGGAACATAATATTTCTCAAATATTCTTATCTGAATTTCAGTTTTGTCATTTAATGAACTGACTTCAAATTCCAGTTAAGATCATTGCATGATCTGCATATTTTCACTGAATCAAATAAGATTTGGGTAAATATCTTTGTAGAACAGTACAGCACAGGAATAGGCCCTTCAGCTGCTTTGCCACCCTATCTACTTGTGTTGCCAATTTTGGACAACTATGGACTTGCACCACAATTTCCCTTTTTGTACATCAATGCTCCTAAGGGTCTTGCCACTTCCTGTATGGTTCCCTCTTTCATTTGACCTCCATTTTATTAATGCAAGAATCTGAAGAATAAATTTAAAAATGAAGGCTCTGCTTTATTCTTGGCCGCTCTCTCTCCCATGCTTGTTAAGTAAAATGAAAGGGTCTTTTAGAACTGGCAGATACATAAACTTTGCACTTTCAGTCCTGAGCTAATTTGATCGAGTGACTTTAATTGTGGTCTAATCTCTATTTCTAATCCCCACAATATCTCTTTCCCCCCCCCCCCCCCAAACCCAGTTCCATTTTCCTCAGTACCTTGCCTAAATAAGAACAGTGTCATTCGGGTGTTGAAAATCTTAGTTAACTCAGTATCCACAGCTTGTCGAAAGGAAGCATGATAGATTCCCTGATTCCTTGTAAATTTTGTGGGTAATGTGCTTCCACTGCTTTCACCGATTTCGCTCCTGAATGGCCCCTCTCCAATTTTGAACTAGTGCCACCTTGTTCAGTATCCTTCTACCAGAAGAAACGAATCTCTAAATTGCTCTAAAGAATCCTTTGTATAATTTTTAAGAAATTATCCTCATCATCAACTCCAGGGAATTTAGTCTTGACTTAAGCAAGCTGACTTTCCAATTTAACCCGTTAATCTCTGGCGTACATCTAGTGAAAGATCAAACTATCAGTAAATCATTAAATATATTTGAGAAGGAATAAATTATAGTACGATTGGCTGCAGAGGTTAAGAGAAATGGGGGAGAAAGCAGAAATGCTATCATTTTGAATGATGGAGCAGGTCTGAAGAACAAAATTGCCACCTCTCTCCTTCAATGTTTCTATTCTCAATGGAACGTAGTGCCTAAAACTGAACACAAAATACGGATTGGTGTTTAGTGAAACATCCTTGAGCTAAAACTTAACATCCTCTTTATATTTCCAGCTCATTCATGTGAAGGCTAACATTCCATTAACAGTTCTGGTTACTTTTTGTACCTAAACACCAGTTCTAATTGGTTCCCCTAGATAACCGAATCCATATTTTACTCCATAGTTGCTGGACTTCTATGTTATATGTAACTTTGCTGTGTACAGGGTGAATCGCACATGATTCATTCTATTACTCTTTTTTTGAAAAATTCGTGCTCTCAAAAGGCTTTTATTGGTTTGTTGAAACTACTAGACTGTCAAGTAATAAAAATATGATGGTATTTTGCTCAGTTTTGTTCATCTCTCTTCCCTTATTTTAGGTCGAGAAACATTTTAGAGATTTGGAAAATCAGAAGTTAATGCAACAACGTTCACAAGCACAGCAAACACAGAAGGAAACTGCTTTGTCGTCCTGAGTGGCTTGGATAGTCCTTTGCAGAGCCTGAAGGGGGAGGGTTGGGGAATTTTTTTTTTCCTGGGATGGGGAGGGAGTAGTCCACATGTTTTCCAGGGAAAATCTACAGTGAGCTGACATTTCCACTTTGAGAAGAGAATAGACTTTACAAAAAAAAAGCATACAAGACAACACTTATTGTAACTTGACTAACTATAAATTACCTTTTTCCTTTGTTTGCTTTTTTAAAAAATAAAGTCATATTTTGTTAATTTTATTTTTTACATGTTCATTTGCTTTTCATATTGTCATTACACTCATTTTAGGTAGATCCTAAATTGCTGTCTATGACCTGCACAACACACAACTTTACAAACATATTTGTTAAGTCAACAAACCAGCTGATCGTAGTAATGGTGTTCTAAAGAGGGAAAAAAAAGCAAAGCAAGAAGGTAATTTAACATGTTAAGTGGTTGTCCCATGTAGGAGAGATTTCCTTTTAAGTCCTTTTTTTTTTCCAGAAGCTTATTCCCAGAAGGAATAAGTCCAGTTTTTTTTTTAAACGTCACTGAAAAGTCTTCCAGTGAAGAATTGAGTATCTGATGATGGAAGATTTGGCTCATAAGCTTATATCCTCTGACTGTGTACAGAATCGGTTTGTCTTGCTAAGACAGTGCTTATGGAGAGAGTGGCCATTTTAAAGGATATAACTGTTCATGCAGTTTTGCATGTGTCATGTACTGTACACTTCATTAAATTGGAAGAAAAAGGTGTCGCCTGGTCTTTGCATAATAAAATTAGACAGTAACAGTCATTTAAAGTCCTTTTTATAGGCTGGTGAAGAATCTATGATAATGTATATTTTTATTCGCAGTCCCTGTCAGCACAACACTATAATATAAATTGGAGGAATTTAAAACATTTTAAAGCTGAATCTGTTATTGTCTTATTTTGATTGAAAATATGAAATTAAAGAGAGTAAGAAGAAATGTGTAACCAGTGTTCTTTATTCTATACTTTTATTTTCCCTGCAGATATTTTGCCAGATAGTGGCGTTTTTGGTCAAAATTCCCATGGCACCTTTCTGGATTATTTGGGAAAACGAAGCTGTTTGTATTTCATTCAAATTTCTTTTACTCTAAGCTATCATTTCTGATGGATTCCACTTGGATGTATTGAGAAGTCTAGTACTGAACGGAGGAATAAATTTGTCATGTAGAATTGTTAATAGTAATTTTCCTACACTTTTATTTCTCTTGCTCCCAGATTACTGTTTGACTGAAATAGTTGGTGTTGACATATGGTATTGCAATTCTCGAGTTAGTGATTAAATATGAATTTTAAGTGTAAATTGACATGGTTGCAATCCAGTACCTTTTGCTTAAAGTTTACTTGATAACTATTTGGGATGTTATGAGCCAAATGACTGCCTGTTATGCATTGAGGTGTTATCTACTTTTCTTTCCCTGGTATGGAGAGGATTTTTTTTGCAATATTTGTGTGCCCACTTGGTGGACCTATTGACAAAGGAGAGTAGGTTTTCTCGTTGCAATAATCAGCCTCTGACACCCAGCTGTATTTTCTTTATTATCATAGTGTTTGTTCAATTAAATGAAGTATGTTATTTTATAATTATTTAATTCTTCAAGCAACAAGAAGATAATTGAATACCATTGGGTGACTATTGAAGCAATTGTTTTTTGCAATTCATCAATTTAGTATTTTAAAAGATCTTGGTTAAGACATTTTGCACCAGTTTCATGAGCAGTGAAGTTGTACTTAAAATGTGGTAAGTATACATACATATGCTTGAGCCTTATTTCCTATTTGGATTAGCGATTTTGATGAGAAAACTCATGGAAATGGGGAAGATCTTGCCACTAGGCTTTGCCCTCCTTCTCCACATCTGCCTATCACCACCTTGTGCCCCCCTCCCCTCCCCTGTAAATTGGGCTTCCCCCTTTTTCTATCTTCAGTCCTGAAGAAGGGTCCTGACCCAAGACATTGACCATCTGTTTGTCTCCGTGGATGCTGCCTGGCCAGCTGAGTTTTTTCCAGCATCTTTTTTTCCATCTACATTCCAGCATGTGCTGTCTTTTGTTTCTCTCTTGCTTCAGGTATTCAGAATATTAAACAAGATTGAGTTTAGATGACATGGGGCACTTCCTCACAATAAACTCGGGTGCAAAAAGGTGACCAGTTGTTTGTTTTTTCGGGGTAGTCCAAATCTTAAAGCATTTCATCAGGTTTGCAATAGCAGCTCATTAACATGTTATGTTAAATGAACAAGGAATTCATATTTGTAGGGTCAAAGCTAAGGTGGTTGTAATAGGCAAAGTGAACTTGGGCAGCAGATCAATAATGATTTTATTGGATGGTGGAGCAGGGCTCATCCCCTTCCTGCTGCCTCTACTTGTGTTCTTAATTGAAACGGATGGTAAAATGGGCAGCAAAACGAGGAGTGTTAAATATACTAGTGACTAAGCTTGAAGGAGATTTTTTAATAAGTATGAAAATAAGTCTCTTGCATTATGAGTTTATTTTCTGACTGCAGTTTCTGTAAGGCAAACAATTTTAATTGAAACATGGTTTTATGGAGGTTAATATTTAATATTTTGGGTCACATATCAGTTGAATACGGCTATCAAAAAAAAAAGTAAGCTAAAACTAACAGGTCTTTGAGGAATTTTCAATTCTGTTTTGTTTCCTCTTTTGTGTCCCTTGATATACAAAAGTCATGCTTTTAAAAATGACCATTAAAAAGTCTCATTCCCTCTTAAACCAGATTCAGCTGCTAATCAAAATATTGCACACATGCCAGATGTGATGAGAACTTGCTGTTGAAGATCATTTGGCCAAGTTTGTATTTCCTAAACCTTAATAGTCATTTGTATTTAATATTTAGAATCCCAGTTCAATAGTAACAATCCCATCTGAATTGGAGGATCAAAGCTCCCTTTCTTTAATGCAATCAAGGGTAACATTTCAATGCAATGATGAACAACTGTCACATTGTCAGAGGTGGAACTTTTTGGTTAAAGTATCCTCTCCCCAGGTACTTTAAAAGATATCTAATTTGTCTTATTCTTCAAAAAAAGATTTGATACTTTCAATTATGTGAAAAGAGCAAGGCCAAATGAAAACATTTGCAGATTACAGGATTAAATGCTATTTTAGGATGGGGTAGATTACAAATTTACAGCTAGTGAATTAATCTTAATCTTGAAGCAATGCACTCTGCAGTGATTCAAAGGATGTGAGTATTTACTCTTGAGAAAATATTTGTGTGCCAGAATGGCCATGGGGAGTGCGTCAAAGATTCTTGCAAATTCTTAATTTCAGTTATGTTCCTTAGGATAAACGTAGAAGGAAAGATATGAATCAGTACCATTCACATATTCCTGATAACAGATTGAATAGCTGAAATTTCAGTCACAGGACCTGTTCAGAGACTGAAATAAAATTTTCCCAATATACACTGAACTGAACATAGATTAATCTGATATTTCCAAAGACTTAAAGCTTCAGCAATTTGAAAGACCATTTAATAAAGCTGGTGGCAACTGAATTTTAGAATGCAGACAATTTAATCTCTGTTCAATGTAGCTTCCAGTACCCCACCAATGCAATTGACTTGCAAGTCCTTTTCAATGGTCTTTTCAGTGCCTCAGGTATTTGGGGATGGGAAACAAATGTCAGTCTTGTCAATAGTGTAATGTTGAGGATGCATTTATTTTTTAAATGGTCAAGGTACAGTATGCCTTTGGCAACTATGAGAACGGGGCAACAATTAGCATTAGCATCCATATATGGTTTGGGTATGACATTGATTCTTGGTAACTTGATTATAGAAAGGGGCTTCTCAATATAAGGTATAGTAACACCAGTTATGGATTATGTTAGTGTGAAGTCTCTGTCTTGACCATCACATTTGTTTCTGTATTTGTTAATATTTAGTGACAATTAATGGATCTGAGAGGTTAAGCTTCAGTTATGAAAGATTGAGCTTTTCATTCTGTTCTTGCAGCTTTCTGAATTATTTTCAACCGGAAATCACAAATAAACTATGCCACAAGGTGCCCTTGTAATCTCTTCCATGTATTTCATCAATATCCATTAGTTTATCTTTCCTCCAGTAATGAACATCTGCTCAGTCGCTAATCCTTCATATATCATCTTATGAACTATGTTCTCTGCATATCCTGCTTTTGCACCCAGCTTGATATCAGCTTCAATTTTTGACATGTCACTAATTATTACTCCAAGATTATGTGCAGATGTAACAAATCCCATCACCTATTCACGTCCCTCATTCTTCACAGCCAAATTTAAATATTATGCTTTTTATGTCATTCATTTGTTTGGTGCTCCTTTTCTGAGTGCTGGCCATTTTGAAATATCTTATGACAGAACACTAAAACTATATAAATGCAAGATGTTGCTTTTTATTTTTTGCCTAGGATAGGTGTTATCGATGTATGAAATTCTGCATTGTCAATGACATTTAAGAATGTGTCTACTAATCTATTTTTTTGCTATAAGGAATATTGTGCCGCCCTTAGGAATACACTGTGCCAGCTTGCCCATTTTGCTCAACCTTTGCAATCTGAGATTTTGTTCAACGATACCTTGATGATAATTTTCATTTCCCCACCACCTTAAATGCACAGTACAGCCTTTGGTTGTTTGAGCAATATTATGTTAAGAGAGTCTCATGGGCTACTGTTCTCTCTCTGCCCTCCTGTATGCAGCTGAGATTTGGATTACTTGCAGCTGGCATCCCAAAGCAGTGGAAATCTAACATTGATGTTGTCTTTGCAAACTCCTCCACCTTCTCTGAAAGGATAAGTAAACCAACATTAATATACACTCACAGGCTGGCCAACATTGAGGCCCTAGTTATTCTTGGTCAGCTACGTTAGGTACCGCTTGTCCTTCACGTACCAGACACCAGGTTCCTAAAATAGACCACCTCTGTTCTGAGACGAGATTACCAATAGGATGAGAAAAAGACTAGGATGTGCTCAAACCTCATTGAACAGTACAATATCCCTGCTCACTCTAGGAACCTCCGGCCTGAGACTGTTCAAAGTGGAGAAGAAACAGTCAAGGTCATGTGTAGGGAGTATGTAAAAGCATGGAATAAGTGGTGGATTACGTGTGCCACCTTAAAAGCTACCCATCTGTCAAGCCTAT
>JARFYF010000058.1:16607541-16619078 GCA_030265395.1 Rhina ancylostomus | reverse complement strand
CAAGAAAATCTCTCAACAAGAAGCCTGTAAGATATTCACAACTGTCACTAACTCCCAGAAATGTGCATAGAATGCTTACTGTTATGTTAATGCAATGTTTGTCTTTTTTCTCCACCACTACTTGCCTTGGCTTCATGTGATGGAAAATAAGAAATGGATAAAGAAAAACAATAAATTATAACAGGGTCAATGTTCCATTGAGAGTTGTCAAATGAGGATGGAAGTTTTTGGACATCAAGTTTATTGAAAGCCACTGTTTAGGGGGATTTGGATCACAGTGGGGTTATTGCTATGGCTGCTTTGTGTCTAAAGCTCAGACCTAGATTCTGCTTCATAGTAAATGCTCTTAGTCAGTGTTTTAATGTTCTACCTTTTATGTTTTTTGGCTCTCATCCCTCTCAAACTGCTGGCAGTACATCTGAAATTGTCACTTGCAAAAGTATGAGCAGAGCTTATTGCAATTCCTCCACCTAACTTTTCTCATTTTCTTTACCTCTGACCAGTGATTTTAACTTGATTCTTTGTGCAGTTTTGCAAAGCATGAATGCCATAGTGAAGCCCTGTTCACACATGCAATATTAATGTAAATTGATAGTTTGTCATTAAAAAATTTGATCCAGAAGTCTTTCCTATGAAATTATAAACATCAACTGAAATTTTCAAAGCTAGACTATTACTAAATTTATACTTGCTGAGTAAATCCTGTTCAAAACCAAATATTGCTCTGTTAAACTCCTGGAATAAAGATTTAGAAATCAAATTATGATTCACAAAAGCTGAAAGAAGATAGTAACACACANNNAAATGCCAACATTCATACACGATATAAACAAAGATTTTTTCAAATCATGATGTTGTAAGTGAGAAGGAATTCAAGTAGTACTCACTGTTTCTTGCTTCACTTTGGATAAAATATTATCTCTTTTGCTATAAAGTGGTAAATGTGACGTTTTATTCATTACACTACACACATTAAAGTCACTGCTTCCTGTGGACAAGTAAAAATTCAATTTTAAGGATGGCAATGAAGTGGGAAAGCAATTCTAAATTGATGATTGACCATCAGGAATGGGTAGAAGTTGCAAGCCCTTTCTAATTAAATCCAAGCCTTACTCTAATCTTATAAGAACATCCATCCTTAAATAATTGCACATGTTTGAAACATTAACTTAAGACAGTGATTGATATAATGAGAATTCTAATCCGGCTAAGACAAAAAAGGAGGAGGAATGTTCAGTGAACATTTTTAATCAATGGAATTATGGATAATATTAGTGGAAAAGTTATTGCAATGGACAAGGAAAATAGCTTCAAGAGACTATGCATAAGATATATTACTGGGTGGGGGAAATTTGTCGTTTTGAATAGCTGAAAAGGACAGACTTGTGTTTGAAGACTTTTTTTCTACTTCCAAGAAGTCACCACAGTTTTAAAGTAAAAAATATCTTCATAATTTATATGACAGGTGGTTGGAAACTATCATCTTACATTAAACATAAGTGTTGCTTCTTCACGCAATCTATTTTTATGACACTTGATTAATTTCCAGCTTACCATATTTCATAACCACATGCACTATCTTACCCTGCAATGATTAATCAGAACACCATTTGTGCAAACTCATCCTGATTATAAATAAGAAATATAAGAAATGCTTGTACTGCTACTCCTAAGACATAATTAGTGCACTGAATTCTTTGCCAAGACAGATGGAAACTTCTGACGTAACGTGCCAGGTTTGAGAGACCAGTCTCTGTTGGCTCACTACATTTCACAGTGAGCCAGAAAATGTAATTTTAGATTTGCTTAGTATGTCAACTATTTTAAAACTGCATTAAATCTACTTTAAAAATGGGCTTCAGAAGAAAAGCATAACAAAAATAATCCTAATTAAGAAATTCTATATCTATACAACATAGGATCCTATATGTAGGAATGGGTAGTTTTTATTGTAGAGCTTTTGTTATAGAAAGTCAGAAGTTACTTCAACTAAATTTATATCATTACTAATTTCCTCTCTGTTTAAATTTATGTGAGCTTTGCCTTTGGTTTTTATTTAAAAAAGGTAGAGGATTTTGTCAATTGACATTATATTCTTCACGTTATTTTAATAATATGTTTTACTAACTAAATAAACAGTCCAAAAACATGTTATGAAAAATAAAACTCTTCTGTGCTAATCGCATATATTCTGGCGAATGTAGAAATCTCATTTTTTTTCTTCGAGGGCAATTTCATTTGTTAAAACGGCACATCAGTCCTTCATTATTCAGCTTTTTCTCTTGACAGGTAATTTACAAGCCTTCCTAAGAGAATCATCAAACTAGTTTAAAAGAAAACTCCTTCAAATGTATGCTTTTACTCTGAGTAGTAAAACAAATTCAGTGCAGCTCATTTAAACAAAACATGTCTGGAGATTCAAAGGTGTACAGGGACTGATTTCCACACCTGGCTCGATGGGTCTGAGGCTCAGTAACAAAGAGCCGATGAGCTTCAGATTCCCAGTGGGCATCTGGATAGTTTTGCAGCAAAGGAGGACTCAGAAATCAGGCCACTAAGATCTCAATGCCATTGGTCAACTAAGTCTGTAAAGGAGAGTGAGGGATGATCGACAAGGATGGTTAGCATGGGAAATGGCAACCTGCAGATGAGGAAAGAGAACAAGAGGGGTGCGTGGGTGGGGAGGGAATCAAAACACTTGGGTAGGAGTAGCTAGATTGAGTGGGAGGGGTGGTGATCGCTGGCAATCAGTGACTGCAGTGGCTAGAATAGCAAAGTTAAACAGCGATTGAGGAGGTTGGGATGATGACCACTTAGGCTTCCTCATACAAGAAAGTACTGTATATTTTAAGCATTAACTTAGTGCTTACTTTCTATAAATTGTTTTTGTTCACTCAGTTCATCTAAGTTCACTGGGTTCAGAGAAACAAACTGGAATCATAGATATATATATATAACATGGAAACAGGCCCTTTGGCCCAACTGTCCATGCTGACCACGTTGCCTACTTGTTGCCTATCATTGCAGTGGGTCTCAAAAAGGCAATTCACATTCAAAGGACATTCAAATAAAGGATCAGGGGTCTCTTTTCATGCCTTATACACCTAATATTATGTCTACACAAAATTCATAATGCGCATGCATTTCCTTTCTGCAAAATTGGAGGCTTAGATGTCCATTTAGCATCTGAAAAGAAGACTGCTATTCAGCTTCTAGACTCACATCTTTAATCTTTTCAATTGGGGTTGCTAGCTCTGGATGAATTCCAGGAAGTTTGATAGAAATGATATATAATAGCACAACAGCTGGATATGTGACATCTAATCAAGCAGCCATTTCCAGGCCACTCTTGTTGGTCAAGGTTTAACTAAACTACTGTGAACTCAAAAACTACACAGTTGACATTGATATCCAAATAAACAGAGATGGCCAGACCAGAAAGGTCTGAAGTTTGATCCCTCTGGCATACTGTAAAAACTCATCTCAGCTAATCTGCCAGCACTCTCTCTTCTGATCACCAGATATTTGCCTCCCATAAACTGAGATAGAAGTTGTTTGCTCATGGTAAGTATGTAACAAAGTTTGACTAGCTTTGGCAAGGGTAACAGTCTCTCTGTCTCTCTCTCTCTCTGCGAGTTATGAGCAGAAGTTTATGATTACCAATAAGTCAGATTTTTTTGGACATTCATAGCCACAATACTTGATTAGCAAATCAAAATTACTATAATTTTTGCATTATTTAATGTTGAATTGAAATTAAATCAGGTCATGTCAAAAAGAAAATAATTTGATGGACAATCTATTTCACTGTGGAGTTGTATGAACCTCTGAAATTCGGGAAATCTCATTTTGCTTGAGGAGGTAATGTGAAGCAAAAGGAATGCAAGCAGCTCTACAACATAAATTACTCTAATACCATGCAGAACATATGAACAATATACAATATCAAAAATGGAGAGTTGTTCATTTTCAGCAATGGTTGTTTATTCAAAAGCATAAAAGATTCCATAATTAGTTCAAGGTGTGAGAGGTGAAGAGTAGAATAATTAAGCATTGGAAACCTGCAGTGCTCCAGATAACTGGATTAATTAATTTTCTATTTAAATATCCAAAGTATCTCAGGAGTTTATAATCCAGCAGCTGAGGTTTGTTCTTGGAGAAATCCCTTGGTGACCCTTAGTTGTTCACTTCACGCAATAGGGGTTTAGAGACTTAAGATCCTCAGTCTGACTTTCAGAGATAAACTTGCTGACTGAAGTATAGATTGCAGAGTAGTTTTGACTCTGTTCCTCCCCTTCCTTTAGCAACATGAAAGACATCAATCATTGTTCAGTATTACTGAAAAGATTGCATTGAACTGTTTAGTAAAGTGAAAAACTGCAGTTTTTGAAGTATGCAAAATACCTTGCTCAGCCACCACAGAGAAATTGAGGATCAACAGATATCACATGAAATAAAAACTGAGTTCAGTTGCCCTGTAATCACCATTTCTTGCTGATATTGAAAAAAAATTAAAGAGAGAAATTAACTGTGTGGTGTGAGCCACCCAGACCATTTTTGTCACTTCATTGGTTAACTCTGCCTTATGGTGCTGTGACCTGGCTATTAGTTCAGAGGGAGAAAATGGGAAATGGGAGATAGACAGAATTAGTAGCACAAAAATAAATTGAATACATGTACAGGTTCTTATGGTATTAATTTAATTGTAATTGAGTGATTACCTTTGAATTACTTTCACAATGTAATTGCAAAGGACACTTAATTCATTTTAATTCATTCATGGGATCTCCGTGTCTCAGGAAAGCCAATGCTTTATTCACCCTTAGTTTCTCTTGAGCAGGTGATGCAGTATGTGTGCTGTTCCAATAGTTTATTTCAGAATACACAAGCCAGGGGTAACATAACCACAGAGATCATTGGTGGCTATGATTACCTGATGTAGGGATAAATAATGTTTAATGTTGGAAGGGGGAAAGAGAAACAAAAGCATGTAATTAACTCGTACCAAGGAACAGCAATGAATGTCCAATTCTGGATTGTATCCAAGTGGAAGTATTGTGTATATTTGCTGCTCTTTGTTCTTAGTGATGGAAGTTGAAGGTTTGGGAGCTACTGTTGAGAAGTACAGTGAAAAGATTTTGTTGGCGTGCCATCCAGACAGATCATTCCATACAAAAGTTATTCGAGGCAGTACAAAGGGAAATTTAAAAAAATGCAGAATATAGTGTAACAGTTACAGAGAAAGTGCAGTGCAGGTAGACAAATAAAGTGCAAGGCCATAGTAAGGTAGATCAAGAGTTCATCTTTATTGTATGAGAGGTTTGTTCAAGAGTCTTATAACAGCGGGATAGAAGCTGTCCTTGAACCTGGTGGTATGTGTTCTCAAGCTTTAGTATCTTCTGCCCGATGGAAGGCGGGAAAATAATTTTCTCTTATCTCTTTTATTCTGAACAAAAATAGAACAAAGCTTCTGGGATCAGGCCTCACCTAATCATGGGAAGATGCAGGGCTTGCTGACTCATTCGTTGTGCCTTTCTTCCTCCTCCATTCCATGGTCTGTCTACGATGGGGTATCCTTCAGCTTCTCACTATGTGTATTTCACAACCCATTACTTTGCCACTTCAGGGACCCAATCTCAGGCCTGATGCAAAGCTGAAGCTGGGCAACTGGCAGCGATGTCACCTTCTGTCATACTTAGGAATTCTCTGGATTACTCCTGGAGTCTCCAATAAATTACAAAGGTTTCTGGAGGAATCTGACAATTTGTTAATCCCAACCCTACAATGCCACCCCATCAAGAAGAAAACTATTTTGTAATGTACTGTGTGCTGAGGCACTAAGGGAGGAGCTGCTCTCAATACAATCTTTCTGCTGTAGTGAGTTATTCATCCATCAAGCTTTTAGGTCTAACTGGTGCAACACAGGTTATGTAAGAATAAGAGACCCAGTGGTGAGGCATATGAAAGAATTGCCTGACACCGAAGATCCAGAAGACAAAGGTCCTCGACCAGCTTACCCCCACTACTCAACTCCATCCCTGACAACTGAGGTCCATGAAAAGACCCAAGAAAAGGTGAACCACCTTCCATATTTCAGGAGGGTGGAGATTGAAGGTGAAATTCACTACTGCCTCTGGTGCTCCAGCAGAACCTTCAGTGAAATAGCGTTAGAAGGCCTAAACCACATTCCCAGCACTAAGCTCATGGCCAAGCTGCATTGATTTCACCCTTCCTGTATGCTTTGGCAAACTACAGCAGGCACCTTGGGAGAAGTACCGCTGATATGACCAAACCCATTGTCAGGATAGGTCCTTGCATTAAGGATCTGATCACAGCTAGCCAACTCCAGTGGAAGAGTCACTCCTTCTGCATGCTTGAGACTGGACTCCCAAAACAGTGTCTTTGCTCTCAGGATTTCTAGGAGGTCATGGAAATGCTTCAAGCAGATTCTAAAAGTCTTCTTGAGAAGCTATAACATCGTCATTGATTTATCAGAATTCCTGTCATGTGGCATCTCAGGAAGGAGCTTCTGGCAAGGTACCAAGTTCCTCAATTATGCAGGATGAAAGCACTTGGAGAGGACATATGCAAACAATGGTTGGAGTGCATGGTTGAACTACCCATCCACTGTGAGGTCAAGCATCACCTGGCCCCCCTGCAGCAGAATCTGCAGTTCCCACATTGGGCTTATCAGCCCCCTCAGAGCCCTGACAACAGCAAGTCACCCTTGATCCCAAAGGACTGCTTAAGAAGAAGCAGCCTGCACACCACCAAGGGAGGAGGGAAGGAAGGAAACATATGCTGTTGAATCCATATAAATACCTCCACAATTGCACAGATCTGAGGATGCTAAACAGCTTCCTGTCACACTAGAGTTGATGTTTGGTTGCACGTGCGCTGACCGAGAGTTTGGAAACAAAAGAGACTCACAGGGTTTTGACCCAAAATGCCGACAATTCCTCCTCCTTCGCAGATGCTGCTTGACCCGCTGCGTTCCTCCAGCAGATGGTTTGTTGTTTCTTATCTAGAGCTTATTGCCTGATGGTAGTCAAGATCAGCCATATACTAAAGTTCCCACGTCCCATCCTATTACTAAAACGAGACTGATATGCAATTTTATCGGCTGCTAAAATGAAATGTAGAATGTAAAATTCTCTCAAACTTAGTCATGCTGTCAATCTCAGTCCTTGTGAGGGAAGGGAAGACACTATTTTCTTACAAAGGAATCAATTTTGTAAGAAAAGGGACTGTTTTCCTTTATGTGATTTTTCTTTTTATACAATTAAGATGAACTTCTTAATATTATAAGACATTACTTAGCATTAAAGAATGTGTCGATTCAATCTATCCAAAACAAAAACAAACGTGCTGGAAGAACTCAATCAGTCAAGCAGCACCTGTGGAAAGAGAAAGCAGTTAAAGTTTTGGGTCAGTGACCCTTCCTCAGAAACTTCCTCTTCCAGCATTTCTGGTTTTGTTTCAGATTCTAACAAAGGTAATTTTATTAGTTTCCCTTTAGTCCGTCTGATCTGGGCTTTGGTGAAGTGTAGCTTTTTATTAAATACTGTGCTGTTTAATGGACATCATATTCCAAGCAGTTCCTTTCATGAAGTATTGCTCTGAAGTGACTGCTTCTTGATTTTGCTCTGATCAGCCTGACTTGCCTTTCAGGGTACTGGGACTTCATTTGGTGTTGTAATGAAATATCCCAGACCATTTCAATTCTCACTCCTTTATGTGGTGTCTCCTGTTAGTAAGTGTAAAGCTAATTCTCCAGCGAGGCAAGCAAACTCATGATTTCCATGACTGAAATATTAATCATTATGGAATCTTGGTGAAGACAAAGTACCATCCTTTTATCCCTTAGCATTTATGCCTTTGTAGTTTAGTCAAATGGGAATGTTCCTCAAACCAAATAATGCCACAAGGTGGCACTCAAACGAAGAAGTTAAAATGCACACATACACAAGATTTCCTTGTCTGCATTCTGTTTTCTTCTTACTATCTCTATGTACTTATGTATGGCATAATCTGCCTGGATGGCAAGCAAACAAAATTTTTCACTGTATCTCAGTACACGTGACAATAATAAACCAATCTCAGTCTCTTGTCCTGTCCATGGAAGAAGTTGTATTGATTTTTGAAGTGAAAATGAATGAATATTTCAAAGAAGTTAGTAATATTAGAATACCTTAAATAGCTAAGATGGAGGCCAGTTATGCTATGACAATCTTAAATTAGTTCACATGGGGCTAGTCTAACATTTACATTGGCCAGTGGCAGCATACACTGTTTCAGAACCATTAAAGAAGGGCTTTATGACCAGTTCACATTCCGTACCATTCCTGCAAATGCAAGCATATATAATAAAACCAGCTGTATCACAATGCCCATAAATGTTTACCCCCTGCTTTTGTTTTTGTGCCTTTAATTATTCTTTCTAAGAATAGTCTATCCTGTGTGTGTATATATTGTATATGATATAGTAATATGTTGTATATTAAATGTTATATATAATAGATGTCTGAGGGTGGGATAAAAATGGCTCAATGCCAAGTATCAATTGTCAGGATACACATTAATTTGATTTCATGCCCTCCAAAATTCTAATCTTCTCAAAATGCAAAATGAGTTTCAATTTACTTTGATCTTGTGTTTACATTTCAATCTTTGATCTTTTGTTTTCAGAAGAACATTAGCAGAGTGCTGATTTACTGTTCTGATCAAAGTGAGAAGCATTAAGGATTAGCTGATTTAGACAAAAGAAGAAAGCAAAAGAAAGTGGCCCAGACATTCAAATCTGAATAAAAAAGGAGAATGTAAAGAAATTCAGCGGTTAACTTGTCCTTTATCAATCTTGTCAAGCTGACTCGTAACACATTAAAGCCAACAGAAAAGAAACTCCATGAAGGTGTAAGATGGGCGGTGATTAAATCTTCAACACAGATCCACATCCCCTTAATGTAAAACTGAGTTGTTGAGTGCAGATTTAGAGCAAGGAGCAGGGTAATATTTGATTATCAAAGGCATTACAAGACTCAGTTCTCCAAGGATTGAGGCACAAAACTTTCTCGAATACCATGTTTCCATTCCAACCTTGGGAAACTGATAATCCTTTGGGCACAATTGGCAATTGTGGAACTAATTGCATCTGTTTTGAAAAGTGATTGTGTTCCTTGAGTTTCTCCTAATTTTTAATTGTATATCCCTGAAAACAGAATCTGCTGTGGACTGATTGATTTTAAAGCATTTGTATTTGAAAATTCAGTTGCACAGCATTTTATTCTGCAGAATGTAAATGAAAATCATGTCTTTCCCGGAGTGCAAAGCCATCTACAATCATTTCCAAGTTACTTCCAATCACGCGGAAACCTGGCCAGTTGTCAGCCTTGGACTCTGACGATATCTCTGTGTCAGCCGTGCCTGGTCTGTATTTCACTGGGGCCCCCTCACCCTTCCCCACCCCACCTCTCTCCTCCACCAATATTGCAGCCAGACCATCCAAGGTCCAATTTTGTGGGTGGCCCAAAGGATTGTGAAATCGAGAACTGAAATGAATAAAATGTGTAAAATTCTACAATTGTTTGTCTCAGTTACATCAAGATAAGGAGAATTGGGCCACAAGGATAATAAATGGAAATGCTAGGCCCTACAGTGAGCAGTGCAGCACATCTGCCCTGAGCTGCATTTAATATGTTGAAGTTTTTCATGTGCTCCCTTTAATAGTTGGGGAACATCTTACAAACTCTGTCAACTTGGAGCTCTCACCTACCTTCTTGTTTCTCTGAAATGTTCAAATGAATGATGGTGTGTCCATGCAAATGCAGTTTGAACAACGTTAGAAAGACCATTGGATAAAAGATTTTTCTCTTTTCAGATTTTCACATGACTTTGAATATTATCAGTTGCAGCATTTGCAGTGCTAGCTACGTGCAGTTTCTGTTTATTCAGTTGGATAATGCTTAACTGTACGAACAGTTGAAGATTTGAAAAGATGTTTATCATTCAACCCTATATTCTCACCAATTGCCAGCAGTCAATTGGAACCCAGGAAAATAACTTTCCTTATTCGAGGCCGGCTCTATTGCAATTTATACAACTTTGGATTATAATAGAACTGGCACCATTTAAAAAAACTTAGGGTAATATTAGAAATAATGAGGTGCCATAGCAAATAATTTTAAGGGAATTGGAATAAGCAATGTCCCTGGTCGGGGACTGATTTTAAAAGGAAGGAACTTATTGTTGCCAATAATTAGAAGTAAGGCCAAGAAGTCTGGAGACACAAGAGACTGCAGATGCTGAAATCTGGAGCAAAAGAAGGCCAAGTAGTTTGTCTGTGCAACCCAAGAAGAGGCATTGGATAGAACAAAATGCAGCAACACAGCATTAACCGATTTTGCATGTATTTCTGAGTGAGTTAACGGCAGTCATTAGTAATCTGTCAACTTTTTGGACAAGAATTTTGTCCACACTGATGCTATTTACTGGTATCAAGCTTATCCAACTAATATCAACAGTATGCCCAAAATTCATTTCTGGCAAGATTTTCATCCACATTGGTCTGAATCATAACTGATACTGTTCACTCACAGAAGAACCAACTTTGAACAAAGCTGAAGGTTGAACCTGAGTATTCTTTTAAAGGGCCCGCTACATCTCCACTGCAGACATAGGCAGATGTTGAACAAATCTTTGCCAAACAAACATTGGGTAAATTCAGTCACCACACCCCAATGTGGTTTCAGTAGGTCTCCCCTCAGAACTATGTGGTTGGAAATACCAGAAGAAATTCTGAAAAACTGGTGAAGTGCCTTCACATTGATCAGATCAGAAATGAGTAATACAGCTGAAGAAAGACTTCTGACTAAAGAGGTAGCATTCATGGAAAGAAGGAGGTGACTGTAAGGGCCATCAGTACCCATCTTTTGGTGCTTAGTACTGGTGTCTATTGTCCCTTCCAGGTGTGAATATAAAAGACACATTTACTAAAATTAGAAGGTTCCTCATTTTTCCTGCAGAACTTTCCTGCTCTTCTTAACTTCCACAATGCAGCAAATTGGCACATACATCTACACAAACAGCCTGCAAGATTCCTCAAACCTGCTGCTCGGTCAGGATCACCCTCACTTTCAGAAACCTTGCCTCAGGATCCTTCAAAGAGGCCTCTTGTGCCCAGATAGACACCTCCTGGGCAGCAACATTCCCCATCCCTTTTTGTTCAAGGGAGCTGCCTTTTGCCTGTTTTGTTTGTTCAGAAGCCTGTTGAACCTCAGTGAGGTCACTGCCAACCATTTCCCATCCTTGAAATTCCACTCATTCCTTGAAATCACACCCCAGTTTTCCTTGAGACGATGAAGGACGCTGGTAGATGCAATGTGGCAGAGGTGACTGACCTCAATAAAAAGCCTTCCTTTATCCTGTCTGCAAATCCGGCTGGAGGAGATTTTCCCCTGACTCCCATTGAATTCTTTTTTTTAACCAGTATTCTTGATGCCATATGTTATTAAATGCTACCTTGATATCAAGGGCAGGTA
>JARFYF010000058.1:16590264-16600279 GCA_030265395.1 Rhina ancylostomus | reverse complement strand
CTTGTGAATGCTGCTTATCTGCTATGTGCTTGTGATGTTGCTGCAAGTAAGTTTTTCATTGCACCTGTGCACACATGTACATATGACAATAAACCTGACTTTGACTTTGATAAACTTGACTTTGACTTTGAGTTTTACTACAGTGGGATTAATCAAAATCATTATATTTTCCACAGAATTGAAAGACAGGCTTTGGGTAACCAATCAGTAGACTGTGTTGAGAACTCTGAAGGATGTGCACGATTTTCATTTATTAATCCCAGCAGACAACACCAAGGGCAAACTAAAAAATGTTTTTAGTGCTGCACCAAATAAAGGACCTAATAATCTTAGAGGCATGGATTTCTCCTATCACAACATCAATTTCAATCAGATGTCATTTATGGTGATTTCCTCCTTCAAGTAACATGGATATTATCATTCAGGTTGACCAGCCAATCATATTGAAGAATTCTTTCAGATAACAAACAGGAAGTAAAAAGCTCTGTTTTAACAAGCTTTTAAAACACTTTAGAGTGACCAAACTAGAAATTGGAACATACATGTGAGATTAAGTGAGAAGCTGAAATATAAATTTCTTTAAAAATGAAAATTATTTTTGTTGTGAAGGTATTCATAAATAATGCCAAAGAAATGTTAGATACCATATGTAAAATTAGCTTGCTGAGATGTCTTCAACAGTAATTATAACTTGGTATGCCATCAAAAGCAAAATTATACCTCAGCCATGCTTAATGTTCTCAAGAGCTTTTACAGCCAGAATAAGTAATTGACTTTCTCAGAAATGCAGTGATTTTAAAAAGCTTTCAGACTGCAGGGACTTTGCTCTTCCTGTGGAGGAAAGGAGTACTACAGGTTTCTGGATTTCCACATCTGTCACAAACATGCAGATTTCAGGAGAACTGTCATTTTCACAGTGTTATGACAGTGAATGTTGGCACTTTCGTCATTATTACAACCACAAATTCCAGCCAGTTCAATCAGATGCCACAACAATACAAACATGGGAATGAACGAAATAGCAGGAATAGGCCATTTGACCCCCTAGAGCTGGCTCCAAGATTGACCTTGCAGCTCAAGAGCATTTTCCCAGCTGCACTGCCCTCATCAATATAGTTTAAAAAGTATGTAAGAAATGAAGGAATAAAGTCTCCTGTAGTGTCCTAATAGCAACTATGAAGAATGGCAGGTTAAAATTGATGTGAACAGGTCTTGCTGATACGAAATCCAGTAAAGTATTATTAGGAAAGCCTTTCTGGGTCTTGACAAGTAAGCCGATTGATGTTTATCCAGCAAATGAGAATGCTTTGTTATAAAGTTAGAAAGTGCTGGAATTATTTGGAAAGTCAAGTAGCATTACTGGAGTGAGAAATGGATTTCATGTTTTGGGTCACTGGCCCTTCCTCAGAATTTTGTTTTTAGTCCTAAAATGGAACATTAACTCTGTTTTTCTGTTCACGGATGCTGCCTGATTCAATGAATATTTCCAGCATTTTCTGTTTTCATTTTAGATTTCCATCATCTGTATTATGTTGATCTTGCACTTATTTGTTATTTTTGCCCTTTTTTTAAAAAAAGAGAAAGAGGAAGTGAAAGTAAATGCTTAAATTTTTTGCGGGGGGGGGGTGTGGTTAGAGATGGTAAAAGGTTGGAAGGATGAAGAAAGATGGAAAACTGTAAATTTCATTTAAAAATACAATGGGAAAAGAAATGTAAGAAGAAACATCAGGAAAATTTATTAAAAAGACAACATGCTAGCTTTTGAGAATGGTTACAATTCAACCTTCCAACATTTGTAGACAATGTTTCAGAAAAGGTAATTATAATTCATGATCGCCAAACCCAGCAGGGGGCACTGTACTCAAAGAGAGAACATCTCAGCACCATTGCTTTGGGCAAGGCAATTAAGTTGAGAAGAAATGAAAGGTAGCCTTTCAATGAACAAGTACCCAGTTCATTAACCACAAACTCTGAGATGCAGTGGAGTTTTCTTGAAGTACTATGCATGATTGCTGACAGTCAAGACAAAAACCTATCCTGTATGAAATCAAGCATTTGCTAGTCTATCAATGTCATTACAGCTTAAATGCATCCTTCAGTTATAAGTTTAGACAACTGTATTACAGAAATCATCAGAAATGTGCTAGGTTCCATTAGCTAATGCTATTCAGGCCACCAATAAAATAAATAATTTGTATTTCTAACATTATGTCTTAATAAATGTCTTTTGGCAAAATATATTTTGAATAGTCTTTAGCTATTCAACCATCACAAAGGAGTATTTTGCTTTTGAATTGCCCAACCAAATCATGGTATACAGTTGCATTGTACTCACCTTACAGGAATGGTAATCCAGAAGTGTAGATGATGATCTAGAGAATGTGAGATCACTTCCCACCATGGGAACAGAATAATGCAATTCAGAATAAAGTGATAACTATTGTGATCATGGTCACCTTATCAGATTGCCATAAAAATACAATTGATTCACAAATATCCATTAAAAACTTCACAAGAAATCTGATGTTCCAGGAACTCAAAAGCTGCAGATGCTGGAAATTTGAAATAAAAACTGAAAATACTGAAAACACTCAGCAATTCAGGCAGCTTCTGTGGAAGGAGAAACAAAGTTAACATATCAGGTCAAAGACACAATGCCACTATTTGAGTTCTGAAGAAGGGTCTTTAATGTGCAACATTAACTCTGCCTCTCTATCTGCAGATGCTGCCTGACCTACTGAGTGTTCCCTGCATTTTCTGCTTTTATTCCTGACATTACAGGGTCTGACCTTTATTTGACTCCAGACCCAAAAAGATATGGTTAACTCTAAACCCTCCTCTGGAGTGGCCCAGCAAACAATTAGTTTTACTAAAATATCATTAAAATTCTTCAGCTTACAAAGTGGACTCAAATTATAGCTTGTCCAGTTGACTTTGTTCACTTCTTCTTCATTAAATTCTGGGAATGTGCTCCAATTTGGAAAGTTGTTCCAAAACCCTGGTTAGTAAACATCCTGGACTCCTCAATCATCATGTGTTTGTATGAATTAGTAGGACAGACACATTGGAGTAGTGCCATGGTCAGGAGAGAATGGTCCTAGAAATAATTAATGTTGTCTTTCAATTTCGTGAACTCTTATGACATTAAGTCAAAACTGGACAAGGAAACTTCCACTGATCACTACCTACCAACTTCCCTCACCTGCTCATATTGAGTACACTTGACAAAAGCAAGGACACAATACATATTCTTTGTGGTGAACTTCTATCTCCAAAGAGGTGCTCAGTAGCACCATTGTTGACCAAGTTTGTCTGATCCCGGTGGTTAGAGCAGACAGACTGAATTAGATGTCCCTTAATGAATTTGTTCTCTCCTTTGAACATACCACTCTCTCAACATATTAGGTAAGAATCCCTCAGTCAAAAACACCTGGGAACCCTCTGGATTTAACCAGAATACCCAACTGCTGACAAAAATTATTGGAACTTTGGAACAAATCCTGAAGACTTGATCTTTCAGACCCATGCATACACGTAATTGTAGCCAGCAGATGGTGATCTGAATGGTCTCACTGAAGTTTCCAGACATCACCAGGTCTTCTGCTCATAGTACTTCCATCTTATTCATAGCATATTGAGTAATTATTCTGAAGCTCAGGGTAACTTTAACCTAAGTCTCTGAACTTATTGTGTAGTTGTTAACTGAAAATTATTGGATCAGTATCATCAGATAAATCTAGAGATGTTTACTTAAACTGGTTGTCTTTCAAAATAATTAAAATGAGCAAACTTGGCTCAAAAATATTATGAAATTTAATCAAGTAAGGAAAGCAAATGATTAAGATGCATAACCTACATTTGTATAGCATCTTTAACAGGAAAGCTTTCCAAGATTTTTTCACAAAAGCATTATTGACATTCATTACACTTAAGAGTAGAGCTCCAATGCACAGGATTGCAAGAGCCTGCAGGTAGATGTAGACTCAGCCAACTCCATCACAAGCACAACCCTCCTCATGATCAAAGACATCTTCAAGACATGGTGTGTAAAGAAGGTGGTATCCATCACTAAGGACCCTCACCATCTGTAACATACCCTCTTCTCACTACTACCATCAGGGAGGAGGTACAGAAGCCTGAAGACTGACACTCAACGATTCAGAAACAGATTCTTCCCCTCTGTCATTGGATTTGTGAATATTCCATGAACCCATGAACACTACCTCGTTATTCCTTTTTTTTGTAATTTATAGTAATTTTATGTCTTTGCACGGTACTGCTGCTGCAAAACAACACATTTCTCATCACCTAAATCAGTGATAATAATCTGATTATGATTCTTGGTAAATTGGGAGTCATCGTGTCCCTGGTCATTTTCTTTTCTCGTCTTCTGAATTCACCAGGTTTCCATACTTGTCATCTTAAAATTTAGTAATACTCCCTTGGGGGACTCCATTTATCTTTGCCTCTGAATAAGTTCCTACACTCCGCTTGGTCAATGCTGTGTCCATGTTACAGGATATTCTCATTTCCTTGCACCTGGTTTCCTTGATTTCATTGTAGAACATTATCAAATGGGCATGATGTACTTTGTTGGGGGTAAACGAGAGATCTACTATTTCTCCAACTAATATTCCTTACCTTGATGCACATATAATTCATAAAAGCAGCAGAAATCAGATACTTGGCCATTTTTATTCATAAACTGCAGCTATCATATTTGTCAATTTCCGTTCAGAGAAAAATAGAGTTCAATAAGCAGCAAGTAACAGCATCTTTCTTAATCAATATCATCTTCAATTGATGAATTATATTTCATTTAGATTCAATGTTCTCTGTGCTTGCCTATTGCCAGGAAAATTTACCCTATCTATTTATATCCTTCATGGATAAATAAATGGCTTGTGGAGGTTCACAGTGTCATTTGATCAAAAAAGCAATAGCAATATCACATTGCTCCAAAGTGAATTCTTCATGTTTTCCTAATTCAAAAAGCATCCATTATCCTTGAGAAGTATATGTTCTACCTGCAGGAAAGAAATTACAATATACAATATCTTCCACGTTATGTAGGTGTCATTGAATGAGTCACACTGAGAACGAAGCTGTAGATTGAACTGGTCTTTATTCAACACAAACAGACACACAGAGGATTCCTGGTGGTAGAATCTCCCTGAACTCGAAATACATGAAGGTTTTATATATTTAAGCACAAGATAACAGGACATGATTAAGTACAATTACAGTAGTTACAATTCCATACTTCAATATTTTGGGTGCAAAGAGTTCCACAGAATTACATATTTACAATAGGAGCACATCTAACGGACAAGGCCACCTCAGAATATTCAAGTACCTTTGTTGGGATAATCTAGTTCATATTGATATTCTCAGATGCTCAAAATATCCTTCTAGTATTGTGAGGGCTGATTCTCCGGGTACAAAGACTCTAATTACTGATTGACAGAACAAATATGCCTATAACCATGTGCTAAGTGACCAAATAGCCATTCTGGAGCCTTCCTTGATCTCTCTCACAATGGTGCAAAGTATCTTAGCTCAAGAACTCTGATGCCTGGTTCAGTATAGCCCAATTAACGTAGCCCCATAGTCTCTACATTTGGTCAATGATATATGAGAATGTCTTATGATCCTATCAGTTTCCAAAAACATATCTCTTAAATGGCTTCCTGCTGTGAGCCAGTTGCCTGCTCCTTTCCCAGATAGTGTTGTTTATGCAGCTGTCCTTATAATTTCAATACTGATTACTGCTTGTAGATTACATTTGAAGATGGTCTGAATGATAGTTTTTATTTGTATTAAATGGCTACTACAATATAACCCCTGATTATAACTGTTTCTCCCTAACAGGTATCAGAGACAAGCCAACATTTATTACTTATTCCTATTTTGCTCTTGAACTGAGTAGAATGGTGGCCATTTCAGAGGGCAGTTATGGACCAGCTACATTGCAATAGATTCACATTTGATATGGAGTCACATACAGGCCATTCCAAGTTATGATGGCAGTTTTCCTTCCCAAAGGATATTAGTGAACCAAATGAGATTTTGGTAATAGTAACTTTATGCCTACCATAACAGAAACTAGCTTTTTACTTCAGGTTATTTAATTAACTGAACTTCAGTTCCTCATCTACTATTGTGTGATTTGAACACGTCTTCAGATCATTCATCGAGGCCTCTGACTTACTGGTTCAATCACAATAATACTTGTTGTGACTTCGAACAAGGCACACAGAGACAGGAGCTGTAGATGTAAAATGTCTTTACTCAGCATGGCAAGCAGGAATTTTTGAAGGATCTCTCTTGGATGAATCTCCCTTGGTAGAATTTCAAAGGAATCTCAGTGAACTCAAAGTACATTAAGGTTTTTATACTGTTTAACCACAAAAATAACAGCAGGTTGGAAGTTGCTTTCCAAGCCATGCACCATCCTGTCTTGGAACTATAACACCATTTCTTTACCATCGTTGGATCGGAATCCCAGAACTCTCTCCCTAACAGTGTTGATGGCATACCCACACCTCAAGGACTGCAGCAGTTCAAGAAGGGAGCTCACCATCCCCTCTCAAGGATAACTAGGGATTGAAAATTAAATGCTGGCTCAGCCTGCGAAGCTCACATCCCTTGAATGAATATAATAAAAAAAAAGGTTTTAACCTCAACATTTTGGGTGTGGGCGAATGGCTGCACAGAATTACATATTTACAATGGGAGGACTACTTAACTAACAAGAACACCTCTGCATACTCAAACACCTTTATTGGGAATCCAGACACCCAAAACAGCCACCTTTTACCACTGTTTTGAGGGATGGCTCTCTCTGCAGACAATGGTGCATATTCACACAGCCATCCTTGTCCTAAATTGAAGACTGGTTCTATTTATTTTATTAAAATTTAAATTTTATTTACAGTGTGGTAACAGGCCCTTCCGGCTAATGAGTCCGCACCGCCCATTTTTAAACTCATGTTAACCTACCCGTACGTCTTTGGAATGTGGGAGGAAACCGGAGCACCCAGAGGAAACCCATGCAGACACAGGAGAACATACAAACTCCTTACAGGCAGCGGCGGGAATCGAACCCGGGTCGCTGGCACTGTAATAGCGTCGTGCTAACCACTACACTACCGTGCCGCCCATAGCAGTCAAATGTTTCAGGTCTGTGACCATTCACTAAAACAGAGCAGATCACAGACCGGAAGAGTTCTCTTTCTACAGATGCTGCCTGACCTGCTGAGTGGTCCCCACCTTCCCTCAGGGTCTTATATGTTTCAAAAAATTACTTATAAATTTCTGAGAGCTTAATATTAATCATAAGAAAACCCCTTTATCCAGAAAACAACCTTGTGAACCTTCTCTGAAACAGTTGTATCTAATTTCTCCCTCAACAGAAACTACCTAACCTGCTGAGTATTTCCAATAGTTTCAGTTTTTATTTATAAGCACGAGTCAAGCCACTATCAACAACATGGGCAAGACATTCCCTATTATGTATATATTTCTTCGAGATGAGCCATTCTCTTGTTTTGAAATGTCGATTTCCTTGCTTCTTTTGTTGGTTGTGAATTCTTGCTGAGCATTAGCATCAAAATTCTTCACCTACTAATCTTTGGAGATTTGGGCTTATCATGTGACCTTGTGCAATGCAGACCTCGCGAGTAATCATCCATTAGTGACTTTCAGTCATGTAATAAGTACCTACCTGAATGTGATAATTGCCTGCTATTCCAAGGTGAGAACAAGTGGAGGTGTCACATTAAGTGCAGTAATACAGTCTGACTTCTGACTGTTAACAGATAGGCTAGCACTCTCAACTGGTATTGGGAAATCTGTTCTATTTATAGCATGTTGCAAAATCCTGAGCACCATATCAGGAGCAAAACAACTGTGCATCCAAATCCAATCTGAATATACTAATAACAAATGATCAATTCACACTTCATTATGTTAAGTTGGAAGACTGGGAACAGTGACTGAGAGAAACAGCTCTACTGATCATAAAAGTAACACCTTAATTTTTGTCTGCTTATGGAAAATGGGAATCAGAATCAGGTTTATTTTCACTGATGTATGTCATGAAATTTGTTGCTTTGTGGCAGCAGTACAGTGCAGGACATAAAGACATAAAACTTTTTAAAAAATGCAGAAGGGGAATAATGAGGTAGTGTTCATGGACCATTCAGCTATCTGATGATGGAGGGAAAGAAGCTGTTCCTGAAACATTGAGTGTGGGTCTTTAAGTGGCTTCCCTGATGGTAGTAACATGAAGAGGGCATGTCCCAGGTGGTTAAAGTCCTCGATGACAGATGCCGCTTTCTTGAGGCACCGCCTCTTAAAGATGTCCTTGATGGTGGGGAGGGTTGTGTCCGTGATGGAGCTGGTTGAGTCTACAACTCGCTGCAGCCTCTTTCTTTCCTGCACATCGGAGCCTCTGTACCAGGTGGTGATGCAACCAGTCAGAATGCTCTCCACTGTAAATCTGTAGAAATGTGCAAGTCTTTGGTGACATACCAAATCTCCTCCAACATTTATTTACACGGTGTCTTTCATAATTCCGGGGCTTCCAAAAGAATTCCTCAGCCAATGAAGTAACTTTGAAGATAAAGAACCATTCTCAATTTTAGTGGCTTGGTTGAAGCTGAGTTGGTGGACAGTGTGCTGGAAGATCTCCCTTGCTCTTCATTGAATAATGCACAGAATATTTTACATTCATTTGATGCCTCATCTGAAAGACAGCAGGCCAGATCATGCTGATGGTTAGCCAATGCTTCAGTATGTGCATTAGAATGGTCCGAACTTGACCACCTGTTGAGGAGCTGGAGTGTGTTGAGGAGCTAGACACACTGTATATCCAGCCCCTCAGCTTTAGGCTAGTTATAGGTGACACATTGATTATATTCCCATTCACTTGAATCTGGTCACTGGTCTTCATTAAAAAATGATTTTAAAACTTTAATTTACTTAATATTAATGTTTTTTTCATGTGTTAAATATAATTTTCAACTGAATTGTTTTATTATTCATGTGTAATATTTTAATTATTTATGATTTTTTCAAACTATTCCTAGTTATCTGAAATATTTTATATCTGTGCTCTACTGCTACCACAAAACAAGAAAAAGTGGAAAGAAGTTTTCACAAGAACATGAGAAAGTAGAAGCATGAAGAAGGACACCTTCTTCCTCAAGCCTGTCTTGCCATCCAGTGATCTATCCCAGGCCTCAACTGCCTTTCCTTGCCAGTTCCCCATGGCCCTCAATCTCCCAGTCTTTGAGAAAAATGGGAGTTCTTATTTCTGAGCTGTCATAAGGCCATCAGGAAGGTCTGTGGAAGGGCCATCACAGTGCTGCTACCCTACATTCAGAGTCACCACTCCAGAAAAGTGTAATGCAGCAGCAGAATTGGTGTAGGCAGCAGATGGAGTGAAACGGGTCCAGCACAATGTGGCCCACATCTTCGTCAGTACAGTTCTCCCTCAGTATTGCACTGAAGTGTCAGTTGTAGCCCTTTCTCACTCTTGACTTTACCTTAAGTTCATAACCTCAGAATTCTGAGTGATACTTATGAGGTAAAGATAGAACGAGTTGTGTTTAAACCTTTGTTTAACACCATGGTATACCCACTACAACTGGCTGCAGTGATATTCGTGTCACTTACTAGCGCCTGCCTCAGTTGTTTTTCCTGTCAGTACAGGAGGTCCGGAAATGGTGAGCAGCCGATCTCCCCTTCCTCATCTGTCTCCGAAGTGAGTGTTGGACTTGCACATATTTTTTATCCCTTTTCACACATTGGTTTAAACTGTTCCATGATCTACTCCAGGGATCCTGCACCACAGGTTCCTTTATATGCGGCTCACAGTTGTAACCTTGCTTGATCTTATGTCAACAACACCATGTCCAGGGATGGCCTAATTTAATTAATCCTGTCATTAATCCTTGCATTGAAATCTGAGTGTATCAGCATGTTCACACATAGCCTTATTTGTGTTTGT
>JARFYF010000058.1:16572175-16582915 GCA_030265395.1 Rhina ancylostomus | reverse complement strand
CAACAGGCGTACAACCGACTGTGTAGCATGGCACCAGAATGTCAGCATAGATTTTATGCATTAGTGGGACTTGAACCCACATGCATCTGACTGAGCCACAGTTGATGCAGCAGGATCAGATAATGCAAATGCAGCCTCTTAATAAAAGTCAAAAATGCTCTAATCATCAAAATAGTTTGTACCCAATTCTCAAGCATTAATGGATATTTATATATCCAGTTTTTTGGCTTCTGGGTGTATATTTTAAAGATTGAAAGCATAATTTTGTGAAAGTGTACTTTAAAATCTCTGACCAGGTTTCCAAGTAGCTTGAATCATTATCCATCCCCAAACACTATTTTCAAAGGAACCTTCTTCCCACAAATCACAGACGTGGAACAAAATAAATTGCAGCAGACTTCTGTGCCTTAATGGGATCAGAGATGTAAATGAAAAAATGAATGCTGCAGATTTATAATACTCTCAGGCTGCAATGTCCTCCATCTGTACTGAGAATCTCCCCCACAATGTCTTTGTGCTATCATTCACACCGATCCTGTCATTCTGAGCCAACCCAGCATTTTCGTCACTGTCTCATCCACTGCCTTCTGTTGATATGTGATGGTGGCAAACTTGGCACTATGCCTTGTTAGAAATCCTATTCCCAGTGTTGATAGTGTGGCTCAGAGGCACAACTAGCTGGGGGATTGTAGCAATCTGATTAGAATGCCCAGATGTGTTAGAAATGGAATAAATGTACTTTAGTTAGCATTGTTTTCACACCATTACACAAGGTTGTCTGAGGTGTGGAATCCACAAGCTTGAGAAGTCCATTTTGTAAAACTAAGTGGGTTAGGAATAAATATCTCCAATTATCTGGATTTTAGACAGCAAAGTTCTTCAAGTCTGTAACAGGAGAGTAAGACTGTAGCTCCAAGAAGAACATCCTGTGGGATGGTACGCATCACAGCCAATGGTATAGGAAGGGGGAGGGTTGAGTTCCTCCAGTCAGAATTTAAAGAACTGAGAAGGAAGTTAAACATAGGGACCTCAAAGTTGGATTGAGCTTCCACTGTTTTTTCTGGATCCTAACATCTTGGTCTTTATTGCATCAGTTTATCAGTTATCCTGATCTAGAAGTTCCAATATCACTGTTACATTGTCAAAAATGTGGTGGAAAGAAACTCCATCTATCATTTACAGCTGACTATAAACCTGTCCCAAATCAGAGTGGTGAGCTATTTAGATGATACCACCCTTCAATGGAGCAACAGCAGCCACTTCCTGGCAGAGACGTTTGTCCTCTGGGGCAGAGCCAGCACATTCTGTGGGTTAATCTTCTTTAGTGATTCTGAGGATGGCCTGGTTGCTCCCAAAGTTGATTGTAGCCAAATAATTTAGTGTTGGAGCTTTCATTTGTTTCATAAGAGCCCAAACTTGGTGCCCAAAGGCAGAAAATATTAGAAAATTGTTTATTTGTCACATGACTGTAAAAGAGTATGGTGGTATTTTCCTCCCACATATTGAGGAAAATCAGGCAAATTCCTGTACAGAACAGCTGTGATGCATCTGATTATCCAATGGTAACCACACCTACCTGATCCATTGTGCTGAGGAGGAATTGCAATTAAATATCCCTATCATTATCTGACTTGCAAACAATACATAACTTAATCTCTCATCTCTTTACTGAAAATCAAATTGTTACATCTTCTAATGAAGCTGTTCCCATAGAACTCCATTTATTCATTAGTTATAAATAATTCTACATGGATCAATAACATAATCTCTATGAAGTCAATTGGCTTTGGAACTGGGGTAGCTCTTCAAGCAGATGCCTCAGACTTCTGGATAGAACACAGTCAGGGTTACTGTTAGTCAGGGTTAATGGTATAAATTGGGAAGCAGCGATGAGTTATAGTCTAACTGGACCTAAGAAACTGAATAGACCAAAAAGGAAAATTAAAGGGAGTTAAGGAGGGTGTTTGTTTTGAGAATGTAGAAAAGATGAGCTGGAGTTGGAAATGATGCAATCTGGATAAGAACCTCCTTACTGGTGGATGATCCTCATCTCAAGTTTATTTTCTGAACTCAATTGCAAACTTCCTTGTCTCTCTTTCTCTTAGTGATTTTCCTATTGTTAGAGATCCTTTGCAGTTTCCTTCTGTTCTCCATAAGCTCCACATGTATCATCCTAAAGGCTCTCCATACTGAATTTAAGACTGCACAGTCTTCCACTCTATCTCATCCTTTCCCACATTCTCAAAACAAACTAGCTCCTTACCTCCCTCTAATTTCCCTCTTAGGTACATTCAGCTTCTTCAATCCAGTCAGACAATAACTCATCACTGATTCCAAATTTATCTCATTGGTACACTAACCCTGACTGTGGGCTGCAGAAGTTAGCCTTTGCTTTGTTCTTCAATTAAAAACTAAAGTAATATAATAATCATACTAGGTCTGAATGATGCAAAGTAATAAACACGGATAATAACTCATTTGTTGCTGGTTATGCTGTTACTTCTTATTTTCTTACGTTATTGATGTCTTTTTAATGTTCTTTAAAATCTGATAACCACTTCCTATGGTAATCAGTTTCAGACATTAGAAATCTACCTGGAGTATTTTACTATATAAATCCAAAAAAGAATTATATGCTGTAGTTCTGGTTAGTGTTTGAAATACATTGTCTTCAATGTTAACCTTTCAGGAGAGGTTCAGTGGAAGTAATGGGAAGGAATGGAAGGGGTGGAATGAAAGAGGTGGTGTTAAAGTCTTAAACAGGGGGAGAACCATCCAACATTTTGTGTATGCAGCCATCTCATTATTGTAGTATCTACTTCTTTTGCAGTCCCTCAGGATTGAGGAAAACTTGCTTCCACTCCAGTTTGTGAGTTCTGAGGGGACTAATGAATCCAATACGGGAACTGGAAGATCTCTCACAAACGGGGCAGGAGGTGTCAGATGGGGTGGGTGGATGGGTAGTTTATGAGGTGGCCCACTCCTTCTGTCACTTATGCAGAGATTCTGTATACACATGATATATAGGCTGGAAGTTGCTTATACCACCTCAAGTAAAATGGCCATGGGTCAGGATTACCAAGAATCAGTGGGATGTTACATTTTTTTTCAAGCAGACATTCAGCACATACTTGAATCTTTTCCGAAATAAAAGAAGAAAATGCTAGATCTACTTAGCAGATCAAACAGAACTGGTTGGACAGACACAAAAATAATGTTTTGAGTTAAAAACCCTTCATTAAATCTGGAAAAGCAAGGAAACAAGTGTGTTAAATTGCAGAGAGGGGGAGAAGTGGAGGGAACAGAGGGCACTGTTATTGTTTTTACCTGTACTACATCAAGGCACTCTGTACTACCTCAAAGCACTCTGTACTAACCCAATGTAACTGCACTGTGTAATGAATTGATCTGTACGATTGGTATGCAAGTCAAGTTTTTCACTGTACCTCGGTACAAGTGACAATAATAAACCAATACCAAAAGCAATGTCTGTAATAGGTGTGGACGAATTATTATCAATATAACAATTACTTTGAACATGAGCAGTTAGAGCCAGAAAAGAAAAAGGGGGAAAAAATTGAAAATACACCTCCGCCCACATCAGTGGAGAGAGAGGAAAGGAGTGGGGACTTGAAATTGTTAAATTCAGTATTAAGTGATGAAGGCTTTGACATACCCAGTTGGAAGATGCTTCAGTATATGAGTTGAAGATGATTTGGAGCTCTATTTCTGAGTGCAATCAAAGGCAAGCAACATCAGCATACTGCAGCTAGATCACTGACGTACCCCTGACCCTGGCTCTGGAGTATGGTTGCTGTAGGCCGAATAGTTTCCTATTAGTTCTGAAGATTAGCTCCATTCCTTTGAAATGTTTTTTGTAGATGAGGTTGAGCATGGTGGCAAGAAAAATTTTAAAAAGCAGCAGGACAATGATGCAGCCTTACTTGATGCTGGTCTGCACTGAGATTAACTCTTTTTATGGTCCACTTAGTTAAGATCACGGCTGCATGCTGTCATGAAGCAAACACAAAGCAGGGGGATGAATTTGAGTGGGAACTGGATTTGAGGAGAGTGCTCTACAGTCAATTGTGTTTGCTGGAGTCAAGAGCTTTAGTGAGACTGAAAATGGTCATGTATATTAGTTGGTACTGCTCCTGCATTTCTCTTGCGGTTGACACGCAATGAAGGTCATGTCTGCTGTTCCTCTAGATGGATGGAATCCATACTGTGGTTCAGGGAGCAGCTTTTTGGGCAGTGGAAGGATGTTGGTGAGGAGTGAGGAGAACCATGGCGATGATTTTCCATGTAGCAGAAAGCCCTCTTCAGACTTGTTGGACTTGTCTCTTTTCTTGAAGGTGGCTGTAATTTCATCATCCCTGAGGTCTCCTGGTATCTCCCCCTCTTACCAGATGTGGAAAATAAGGTTAAAGTTTTGTGACTAAAGATCTATACTGCTGAACTTTAGGTCTTCTGTGGGGTCACTGCTCCCGCGGCTTTGATCTTTTTTAGTTGGGATATGGGCTTTTCAATTTCGTGTCGAGAGTGGGATTTGAACCCAAATTCTTTGGATAACTGGTCCAATAACATTATGTATTACTGTCAATGGGATATATAGGCAATGGGATATAAGGTTGGCTTGAATAATCTGCTGTATGATGGAGTCGGGGCATTCATGTTAGGGAAGGTCTTGGTTGAAGAGATCTTCCAAGTATTTCTTCAGTGGTCATCGATTGCCTCTGGGTTCTTGATAAATTCACCTCCACTCTTGGGAATTGCCTATATATCCCATTGACAGTAATACATTATGTTGTTGGACCAGTTATCCAAAGAATTTGGGTTCCTAGTCTTATAGTATGAGAATTTGAATTTGATTCATAATTGTGAAAACAGAAAGGGTGCTGTAACACACTTGCATTTCAATGAAATTAGTTCAATATACTATCTATCTTTATAATTCCATTTATAATTCTTTTCAATTACATAATAAAGTTATTGATACTTTTATGCTATCCTCTTGACAGTGCCTAGCAAGCCAATCAATGTTGTAAAACAGCATCCCGTATACTGCAAGGTTTAAGTAGGCCTCTCATACCCTTCTCAAGGCAACCAGAGATGCATATTAAAAACATAAAATGCTGGAATCAATCAGCAAGCCAGGCAGCATCTGTGGAGAGAAAAACTGTAAATGTTTCAGGTCTGGGGCCCCTCATCAGAACTAAACCTTCATTCTGTTTCTGAGAATCATTAACTGTTTCTCTTTCCATAAATGCTGACTGGCCTGCTGAGTTTTTTCAGTATAATTTGTTTTTAATTCAGCTTTTCACATCTTGCTTTTTATTTTGGGATGGATAATTAATGCAGTCCCTTCCCTGTTAGTCACATGCTAAGGATGTATTAGAAAAGATATTTGTAACAAAAGTGTGTCTTAACTGTACAACTAAAATTAAAAGGCACTTTGTGTGACTGGGACTTCAATATTTATCAATTCCTCTCTCAATACTTACTTGAAATGTCCTATAGAATAGCAGAAGTTGGAAAAAAATACATTGTTAATGTTATTTATCGTTCAATCTGATGGCCAAGCTCATAGACCACCATCAGAGCCTTGTTTCCAATATAAAGTACAGCAAACATTTCTGGTTTCTGCCCTGATGTATTGTATTTTGGTTTATTTTGATTTGAAGATGAAGCTGCCACAACAATCCTTCCTGTCAGATAAGCAGATCCATGCTCTCAGTGCAATTATATTTAATTTTGAGATGATGATGCAAAGGAATTGGCAGGGTGTAAATTTCTCTGAAAACTTTACTGAAGGTGACGCACTGAATTCCAACAAACAACCGTCAAGAGCATACGGATGTGCCGTGATATTTATTGAAGCCATGGTTCAAAGAGACACGGTTTTTACTTTCCACGTCTTAAGTCAGACTATAGAAGTGAAAAATACTGGAAATACTCAGCAGGTCAGGCAATATTTGTGGAGAGAGAATAATTAATATTTCAGGTTAAGAAGTTTGAAATCATATGTGTTTTATGTTGCAGAGAAGGGGAAGGGGTGGAGAAAACAAAGGGAATGCCTGTGATGGGATGAAGATTAGGAATGACACAAGTAGTGTTGGTCCTGGCTGAGAGAAGATGATGAAAGAACATTTGTTAAATGCAGGTGATCTGACTGGGGGAACTGTAAGTATAAGGAGATAAGTGAAAGTACCTTGCACACCAGTGCTTTAATTATACCTTCCTTTTACCTCAATTGTGGTTTCTCCTCCACTATTTTTGACAGGGCTCACAATTGCTTTAGAGTCATAGGGTAAATCAGCACGGAAACATGCCCTTCAGCCCAACTCATCAATGCCGACCATGGTGCCCACCAAACTAGTCCCATTTGCCCACATTTGGCCCATATCTGTTTAAACCCTTTCTATCCATGTACAGTATTTATCTAAATGTCCTTTAAATGTTGTTATTGTACCTGCCTCCATAACTTCCTCTGGCAGCTCGTTCCATATATGCACCACCCTCTGTGTGAGGTCCCTTTTAAATCATTCACCTCTCACCTTAAACCTATGCCCTTTAGTTTTTAGTTTTCTTTCCCTGGGAAAAAGACTGTGCGTTCACCCTATCTATACCCTCATGATTTTATACACCTCTATAAGATCATCCCTCAATCTCATATGTTCCAAGGAATGAAGTCCTAGCCTGCCCAACCTCTCCTTATAACTTAGGCCCTTGAGTTCTGGCAGTGTCCAATTTGATTCCAATTCTAAAATTCTGCTCTCAATTCTTCCACTCAGAACAAGGATAAGATTTCCTTGTCCCCACCTTTCTCACCTTCCACATGACCATGCTTCACATTCAACAGAACATCCTCAGTAATTTCTGCCACCTTCAATGTAATGCCACCATCAGACAAATCCTCTCCCCTTATCTATCAGACTTTTGAAAGGACCATTCCCTCTACGATGTTCTGGGTCACTCTTCCTTCTCTGCCAGGATCTACTCTGCTTTTCACTGCAGCGCCCCATTCAAGTGCAGGAGATACAAAACCCGCCCTTTTACCTCTTCCCTCCCCACCATCAGTGGACCTAAACATGCCTTCTAGGTGAAGCAGTGATCTACTTCTTCTTCCAATTCAGCATACTATATTAAGAACTCACACTGTCCTCAGTTGGAGAAATTAAGCACAGCTTAGGTGAGGACATTGAAGAACAAGAGCACCACCGTTCAGTCTGTAAAGGTTACGCTGAGCTTCAGGTTGCCTTTCACTTTAATTCTCCATCCAATTCCCACTGTGACATTGCTGCTTTTGGCCTTGTATGCTGTTCCAACAATGCCCAACATAAACTTTGGAATAGCATCTCATCTCCCAGCTTGATATGTTCTAATGAAAGATCATTGATTTGAAACATTAATTCTTTTTCACTCTCCACAGATGCTGCCTGACCATTTGAGTATTTCCAGCATTCTCTGTTTTAATTTCATATTTCCTGGATCTGGAGCGCTTTCCTTCTTCAGTCCTTCTTCAGTGTTTTATATTTCACTTTGATGCTTTTTCTATTCTTTATTTCTTCTCCTCTGTTTTTATTATCTCCAATTTTTATATTTCCTCCTGGCAGGTCCTCAATGATTAAAGCGCCTTCATCACCACTTATCCAGCACCATCAACACTGACATCATTGTTTTGCTCTTCACCCAAAGAGACATTACCAATATTCTCTGCACTCCACCCTCACCTTCTCTGCAATGTTAAACATCTTTGATTTCAAATTTTTCTCAGTTCTGATGAAAAGTCATTGACCTGAAATACTAACCTCACTTTTCTCCCCAGAGGTGCTACTTGCCCTGCTATTTCCAGCATTTTTGTTTCTTATTTCAGATTTCCAGCATCTGCAGATTTTTGCTTTCCACTTATTTTCTGACTGATCTGTCGTATATAGATCAGAATTCAACTCATTTATCACTGGGACCTATATTTGCCATGACTGCACAATTTTAGTGAAAATTTGGCAAGTATAAAGGTACGAATTTGTTAGTGTCATTTTGACACCAGTTATTTTTGTAGCCTTTCTGTGTGAGACATGCAAATTCACGTCAAACTATAGAGTGTTTTGTAATGCAAGATTACAAATATTCATGCTCTAAGTCTTCTGCTTTCAGCAGCATGGGCCCTAAGCTCTGGAACTCCTTCACTAAACCTACCAACCTCTCTACCTCTCTCTTATCATTTAAGGTGCTCTCTATGGCTTCTTCTTTGTCCAAGCTTTGGGCAATGAAGCCATAGAGAGCATCTTAAATGATAAGAGATAATTTGTTCTTAAATGGCTAGGTGTAATTTGTTTTATGTATAAATCTCCTGTGAAGCACCTTTGGATATTTTACTATGCTAAAATGGGAATGGGACTGAATTTATTGAGGCACGTGGAGCAACATGGACTTGATGAAATGAATGACCTCCTTCTGCACCGATGTTGTTCTTTTGTATGTTCAATAGGAAGTGAATTTGGTTTTATTACTTCCAATTGTGCAGAGTTTGATCTGAAATCAGGTACTGGAGGTGAAAAAGACAACAAGGAGAAAATAATCTCTGGACAATAGCTTGGATTTGCATTAAAACTTCAGTGCTGCAGAGTACACCAATTCCATTCCCCTTGCTTACATTAAACCAAGTTTTGCACGGGCATAGTGGCAATTCACTGTTCCAGCTTAATTGATTTTCACAACCAAGCATGAATTTGTCAGTATTTACTTTTACCCACCATACCATCCAAATTAATTTAATGTTAAAACTTTGATCAAGCAAAGAATTTGTTCCTTTTTAATATTTGTTGAAACAGCAAGGATTACAACATTGACAAGAGAATTTATTTGGCGTCACAGCCTTCGAGGAATATAAAGGAAGCAGGAAAGAACTCAAACAGGAATCCAGAAGGCTAAAAGGGGCGATGAAATGTCCTTGGCAAGTCTGATTGAAGAGAATACCAAGACATTTTACACATACATTAAAAACAAAATGATAACCAGGGAGAGTGTTGGACCACTCAAGGACAAAGGAGAGAATTTATGCCTGGAGCCAAAGGAAATGGGTAAGGTACTAAATGAATGCCTCATTTACATATTCACCAAGGAGAAGGACATGACAGATATGCTGATATTCTAGTGCAAGAAGGAAAAGGTATTGGGTTCCTTGAAAAGCACAGAGTTGGATAAGTCCACAGAGTCTGATGGGATCTCTCCCAGATTATTGAAGGAGGCAAGAAAGGAGATTCCTAGGGCCCTTCTATCCTTTTTAGCTACAGTCAAGATCTCAGAGGACTGGAGAATAGCTAGAGTTTTTCCTCTGTTTAAGCAGAGCAGTAGCCTTGTAGGTCAGTGAGCCTTATATCAATGATAGGGAAATTATTGGAGAAGATCTTAAAGATAATATCTACTTACATCTGGAAAAGCATATACTTATTAGGGATAGTCAGCATGACTGTGCGAGGGAGGTCATGTCTTACAAACATGACTGAATTTTTTGAGCAAGTGATAAAGATGATTGATGAGGATAGGACAGTGGATGCTGTATACATTGACTTTGGTAAAGCTTTTGGCAAGGCCCTGCATAGTAGGCTGATCCAGAAGATTAAGGCACATGAGATCCATGGAAACTTGGTAGATTGGATTCAAAATTGGCTTGGCCATAGAGGACCAAGGATACTGGTGGAGGGGTGTTATTCTGACTAGAGGTCTATTTATCTATCTATCTATCTATATAATATTTTTAAATATGTTTTTATTTTTTTAATAATTATATAATTTTAAATACATATATATAAAATATAAATAGAGATCTATAAATATATAATATGGTTTGGATGAAAAGGTAGACTGGCTGATTAGTAAGTTTGCCAATGACAGAAAAATTGGCAGAATTGTGGATAGTGTGGATAGTAAAAAAAGACTGTCAAAGGATTCAGCAGGAGATAGACCATTTGCAAATGTGGGCAGAGAAATGGCAGATGGAGTTTAATTCAGACAAAGAAGATAAGATATCTTTATTAGTCACATGTACATTGAAACATACAGTGAAATGCATCTTTTGCATAGAGTGTTCTGGGGGCAGCCAGCAGGTGTCGCCACACTTCCGGCACCAACATAGCATCTTGAGAAGTCAAATGTAAGAGGAAAGTATACAATAAATGGCAGGACCCTTTGGAGCATTGATGTACAGCGGGATCTTGGGGTGCAAGTCCACATCTCTCTGAAAGTGGCAGCACAAGTAGGTAGAAGGTAAAGAAGGCGTATGGCATACTTGCCTTCATAGGTCCGGGTGTTAAGTATAAACAATGGGAAGTCATGTTGCAGCTGTATAAAACTTTGGTTAAACTTTTTTTGGAGTCTTGTGTGCATTTTGCTATATTACAGACAGAATGTGCAGGCTTGGAAAGGGTGCATAAGAGGTTCACCAGGATGTTGCCTGGATAAGAGAGGATCACCATTAAAGAGAGGTTGAACAAACTTGGGTTGTTTTCTCTGGAGTGCCGGAGGCTGATAGAAGTATATAAATTTATGAGAGGCATAAATAAGGTAGATAGTCAGAGTCTTTTTCCCAGGGTGGAAATGTCAAATATTAGGGGGCATAGCTTTAAGGTGAGAGGGGGAAAATTTAAAGGAAATTTACATGGCAAGATTTTTACACAGAGAGTGGTTGATGGGGGTTGGAATGCACTGCCAGGGGAGGTGGTGAAAGCAGATACAATA
>JARFYF010000058.1:16434584-16449530 GCA_030265395.1 Rhina ancylostomus | reverse complement strand
GAAAAATGCGTGCCAATTGACAGAAATACTAGAGAAACAAAGGACTACAGATGCTAAAATTTGGATGAGAAAACCAGATGCTGGAGGAACTCAGCAGGTCAGGGAGCATCTGTGGAGAAAAGCAGATGGTTAACATTTCAAGTCAGGACCTTTCAATTGGCAGAAAATACAAAAGCTTGAGAACAGGTACCACTAGGCTCAAAGACAGCTTTTATCTCACTGTTATAAGAATCTGAGTGGACCCCTTGTATGATAAAGATGAACCTTTGATCTCTCAGTCTGCCTTGTCATGGCCCTTGCACTTTATTTGTCTACCTGCACTGATCTTTGTCTGTACGTGTAACACTATATTCTACATCCTGTTTTTTTACCTTTTGCACTGTCTTGATGTACTTATTTATGGAATGATTTGTCTGGATGGCACACAAAGGCTTTTACATGTGACAATAATAAGCCAATTACCAATTTACTGGAGGATTCACAATAATTGGTAAATGGATCAGACATGTGGAGATAATGATTTTTTACAAAGCAGGCTGCTGTGAAAAGGACTCTAATGCCTATAAAGGTGGTGGAAACAGACTCTGTAATAATTTTGGGCAAGGAAGTCAATAAACAAATGATAAAAAATATACAGATATATAAAAAGAGCTGAGTCAGATGGTGTCTTGACAACAACCTTTCCCTCAATGTCAACAAAACAAAAGAGCTGGTCATTGACCTCAGGAAAGGGGGCGCTGTACATGCACCCATCTATGTCAATAGTGCTGAGGTCAAGAGGGTTCAGAGCTTCAAGTTCCTGGGAGTGAACATCACCAACAGCCTGTCCTGGTCAAATCACATAGAAGCCATGGCCAAGAAAGCTCACCAATGCTTCTACTTCCTTAGGAGGCTAAAGAAATTCGGTTTGTCCCCTTTGACTCTCACCAACTTTTATAGATGCATCATAGAACACATCCTATCTGGATGTATCACAGCTTGGTACGGCAACTGCTCTGCCCAGGACCACAAGAAACCGCAGAGTTGTGGACACAACCCAGCGCATTACAGACACCATCCTCCCCTCCTTAGACTCTGCCTTTACCTCTCACTGTCCTAGTGAAGCAGCCAGCATAATCAAAGATCCCAGTCACCTGGGTCATTCTCTTTTCTCTCCTCTTCCATCAGGTGAAAGATACAGGAGCCTGAGGGCATGTAGCACCAAACTTAAGGACAGCTTCTACCCCACTGTGATAAGACTATTGAACAGTTCCTTTATACAATGAGATGATAACAGGACTATGATCTCACGATCTACCTTGTTGTGACCTTGCAGCTTATTGCACAGCACTTTCTCTGCAGCTGTGACACTTTACTCTGTACTGTTATTGTTTTTACCTGTACTATATCAATGCACTCCGTACTGACTCAATTTAACTGCACTGTGTAATGAATTGATCTGTACAATTGGTTTTTAAGACAAGCTTTTCACTGGACCTCGGTACAAATGACAATAATAAACCAATACCAATATCAAATTAAAATTTTTATAAATATTGTCAAAACTAAAAATTACTAATACATTTTAAAAGTAAAAACATACATTAATGGTGACAGTTAATTTAAAACATAAATATAAACTAAGTAAAAATAGATCACTTACTCTTTCCTCCATATCTCCAGGCAGGGAATCACCATTCTAATGAATGGGGACTGGTCCTACTCTGGAATTGACTGGGCTTGGATTGGAGAGGTGGATCCACCAACATAATGCTGAGAAATCCCAGCAAAAGGGGAACCTGCAGGTGGTGGTGTTCCCATGTACTTGCTGCCCCTCTCCCTTTAGTGGTAGAGGTCACAGGTTTGGGAAGTGCTGTCGGAGTAACCTTGGTAAATAATTGCAATCTACTTTAGAGGTGTTACGCACAACAGACATTGTGTAATCGTGAGAATGAATGTCTTGAATTTTCCTGTTGTGAAACTACAGTAAATCAGCTGTAGATGCCCAGCATCTGTAACTCAGGCCACCCTGGATTTACAGCAGGTCTGCTTATTTTTGGGACTTGGCAGTTCCAAAAAGAACCACCAGTCACAGTCAGCGCAATTCAGCCCAGTATTTCATAGGTCACCCATCACCAGAATGACTGAATTACAAAAAAAAGAAACTTTCTTAGATTTATTTTTTGCTCTACTGCGTAAGAAACTTGAGTAAAGTGACTGATAATGTTCCAGACAAGTGGAAAATAGCTTTAAACTTTCCATCTTGAAAATGCAAACAGTAACAAAATAGCTATTTACTCAGCACCACTACTATCTTTAAAAGGAAAGTTAATAGCACAAGGATAAGGCTAACTAATGGACAAACGATTGGAAAGATGTTTACTTAGTGGGTGGGAAGAAGATAAGTGGCTCCCTCCATTGTCTGTGTGGGTGTTCGTGATACTAATGGACACATGGCTGAGATTGGGTGCTTGATCAAATGTTGGATTTGACACATGAAAGTGAGGTCAGTTCACCCTAGCAACACCAATGAGTTGAATGTCAGTGATGGAAGAAATAGCTTTTCTAAAATAAATTATCATTTAGATTGTCTGTAAGGATACCGAAATGCTAACTGGCTTTTAAAATATTTCTACAATGTAAGTATTTCTATACAAAGCACACTATTGCAAAGGACAGACCATTTTTATTTGTAAATTTTTTGAGGGAATTCAGTATTGCTGGCAAGGTTAGCATTAATTGTGCATTCCTAGTTGTCCTTGAGGAGGTTCTGGTGAGCATTTTCATGTCTTTCCAGTGGAGGTACTTCTAAAATGCTGTTGGGCAGGGAGTCAGGATTTAGACTCATACAGGAACGGGAATATTTTTTTCCAAGTCAGGATGGTGTGCAACTTAGAGGAGAACTTGCAGATAGTGGTGTTCCCATGCACCTGCTGCCCCTGTCCTTCTTGGTGGTACAGGTACTGGTTTGGGAAGTCTTGTGAAAGTCCAGTATATGTTGTAGATGTTACACACTGCAACACTGTCCAATGGTGGTGGCAATAAGTGTTTAGGGTAGTAGAAAAAGTGCCAAGAAGTGTGCAATATCCTCAAAGATTCAGTATGCTTGTGACTTGCCTTGTAAATAGTGTAAAAGGCTTTGCCTAGCAATGGATTCATCACTCACTGCAGGATACAAAGCCTCTGCCCCGCTCTTGTACTCATGTGGTTGGCCTAGTTGAGTTTATAGTCAATGGTGAACCCAGGATATTGACGGTGGGAGAACTGCTGATGTTAATGCTACATAATGTCAAATTGAAGTGATTAGTCTCTTGCTTGATAGAGATAAGCCTGGCACATGTGGCACACATGTTATTCCCCACTTATCAACTATGCCAAGCTGTCAGCTAGACCATACTACATGATGGCATGGACTTTGAGAGTTGTTAATGGAATTAAACATTGTGTAATCATCAGCAAACATCCCCACTTCTAATGTTCTGGTGAAAGAAAGGTGATTGATGAAGCTCCTGAAGATGGTTGGGCCTATGCCACTGCCCTGAGGAAATCTTGCAGCAATGTCCTGGAGCTCAGACATATTGATCTCCAACAATCACAGCCTTGATCCTTCATACAGGTATGATTCCAGCCATTAGCGTGCTCTCATCTTGATGCCTATGGCCAGTTGCTTGGTCAAATGATGTTTTGATATCAGGGGCATCTTGATATTTTTAATCTTGCCATTGATTTTCTAATACTTCTCTACATTAACAGTTCCACTTAACTCATATACATTAAATAAGATCAAAGAAAATAGCCAATTTACAGAAATGGAAATCACTGCCACCTTAAACCTTAACGAATGATAAATATCCTTAAAATTGGAAGATTTTCAGTGGCATTTTTATTTTAGTATATGTTCCTGTATCTGCTTAATGTTCCTCAGTTCACACTTGTCCTTAGAGTGGAAAAGCTTGCTTCCAGATTTTTGCAAGACCACAAGATAGCACTTGGATTGTTGTCTGGCTGCCTTTGGAATGCTCTAGGGAGACTTTAGTCAGACAGTTCCTAATTAGAGCAGCTCAGATTGGGAGCTGAATGGAGAACTAAATCTGAATCATTCATAGCTAGTGCAACTGAATGTTAATGCACATGCATTCAGCATGCCACAGTGAAATTATTGGTTTATTATTATTAATATCACATAAACGGAGATACAGTGAACAGTGTTTTGTTTTGTCCAGACAGCATATTCCATGCATAACTATGTCAAGGTAGTAAAAAGAAAACAGAATGCAGAATATAGTATTGCAGTTACAGTGAAAATGCAGTTCAGGTAGACAAGGACCACAATGAGGTGGATTGGGAGATCAAGAGTTCATCTTTTAGCATATGAGAGGTCCATTCAAGAGTCTTATAATAGCAGGATAGAAGCTGTCCTTGGGTTTGGTGGTGCTTGCTCTCAAGCATTTGTATCTTCTGCCTGATGGGAGGGAGAAGAAAGAATGACTGAGGTGGGAGGGGTGTTGATTATGTTGGCTGCTTTACCAAGGCAGTGGGAAGTGTAGATGGAGTCAATGAAGGGGAGGCTGGTTTTGTGATGGAATGGGATGTGTTTACAATTCTGTGCAATTTCTTGCAGTCTTGGGCAGAGCAGTTGCCTTACCAAACTGTGATACATCCAGGTAGGATGCTTTCTATGGTGCGTCAGTAAAAATTGGTAAGAGTCATCAAGGACATACTGAATTTCCTTAGCCTTCTGAAGAAGTAGAGGCATTGGTGAGCATTCTTGGCCATAGCATTCACGTGGCTGGACCAAGACAAATTGTTTATACAACAGACAATATTTACAACCAGCAACAGGGGCACTTTGGATGAAAATGGTAGACAATACCACCAATCCAACATCACCTTACATCTACAAATGTTAGAATCAATTGTTGCTTTATAAAAAACATTGTTCTAAAATATGCCCACTGATCCCTCACACTAAAAATATTCAGGGTGTAGCAGCAGCCTTTTTATTTGTTGAGGTGGTTATATTTACCCCCTAAGGACCCCCACACTCAAAAGGTCTTAAGACAGTGGCTTAAAAACAAGGATCTCGATCTCTATTGAGCTTTTACCTCAGTTAACTGAATGTCAAGGTACCACCTCCATAAAATCAATTTATTCACAAGAAGTTCTTTTAAAAAAAATCATCGTTTTCCATTTCTAAAACGACTTTAGAAGCTTTAAGACTAAGATCGTGTATCAAACCGCGAAATAGAACCCGGGAAAATAAGACTGGCAACAATCTACAAGGCTTCCCACCGAGAGATGTTTCTAAATTAGGCCTGGCTGCCGAAGTGAGCAGTGGTTAATTGCGACACCTACACGTTTTCAGGGTAAATAGCAAGGACAAATGAGAAATAATTCACAAGGTACGAGCTGAGGAATCTCCCCGATAACAGGGCTGCAGGAAGGTCTGTCAGAGCAGAGCCGGGAGAACGAGCTCCCTTACACGGCAGTTAAATCTTCAAGACTAGTGTAACGTTTGTCTTTCTAACCTAACCCAATGCAAAACAACGAACTGCTGGAGGAACTCAGCGGGTCGAGAAGCACTGACGGGAAAGGAATTGTTGACATTTCGGATCGAGAACCTACATCAGGACTGGACACGAATTATTTTTCCTCCACAGATGCTGCTCAACCCACTGAGTTCCTCCAGCAGTTTGTTATTTTAGCCCCAGATTACAGCACCTGCTTCCTCTTGTATCTCTATCTTTCCAATCCATCTGGTAGAACCAGAATTACCTTTCCTACACCTTGCAGCTTAATGGTTAGAAACATTTCCAAATTGCACATCTGAATCCATTTTTCAGTGCAGTTAACTTCTCTCTCATTCGCCAAGCAGATTATGATTAAAGTAATAAAATAGTTTAACGAACTAATAGTGCAGGATGAAAGCTAGTGTTAAGGTCAAGTCATAATCTATCGTGAAGAACTCATGGGTACTATTTGGTATAAACATCACAAAGAAACTAAAACACTTAAAAACCATCGGATCAATCGAAGGGTTTCAATTATCTGAATATGTGTAACATTTTAATGTAATACAAGCTGGTTCGTGTCCTGTTCTTGATTAATGTTTAAGTGAATGTGAGATGTCACTCTTTGATTATGTGAAAACATGAAATAGAGCAAGTACATTTTACACAGAAATTTGAAGGGACTGGGAGCGGTCGATACATGGAGTCATACAGCAGGGAAACAGGCAATTCGAACCCACCCACCCACGCCCACGCTACCTATTTGGGACCCATCCGTATTCACCCCATCTTCCAGCATTTGGCCCACAGCCTTCTTTGCCTATGTTTGTCTAGACACATCTTAACTGCTGTCAGCCACTCTGCTTCCACCACTCTGTCAGGCAGTGTATTCCAGGTACTCACCGCTCTCTGGGTGAAAAAGACTTGACGGTATCAAGTCATCTGGTGAATTACGTTTATAAAATCCTTTACTGAGGGGCAGGGGAGTAAAGGTTTCTCTGGGCTGCATTATCTGCATCATCAATAGTGTCAATCTCCGTCAAAGATAACTGTTTGAAATTTTAACCCGTTTTAATATTGGCCTGGATTTATACTTCGAATCGTAATGTTGTGGTAATAGTTTGTACCTGGCCCGAAGCGACTTTGAAAGAAACTTTAATTTATTTTGCTGTCTCCGTTTTTGATGCACGGAAGACCTTTAGTGTTTTCGGTTTAACTAGTTCCCGACTACTACCTTGCTTGGATTTAATTCACTTTCACCATTTCCCCATGTTATCAGACATGTAAACTCTCGATTTTAGATCGTGCAAGTAAATGAAAAGTTGACGCGCCTAACAGGCTAGAAATGAATTCGATATGGGGGGGGGGGTTTAAATCTATCATTTAAGTTGTATTTTGTCATAGCCCACATTTAAGTGGTCGATACAGCTTGAGTTGAACTCTTCATACAAAAACACATCAATTGCTATTTTTTTTAATTTCAGAAATAGTTTTAAGGACACTTTCAGTGAAACAAAAGATGTCTCAAGTATTTTAAGTTTTGCTTGAGTTCTATTAAATTAAAACCTTGATTTACTACAATCACAGTGATATGTCATTGAAACAACATTCCTGTCTGCTAAATCATTAAAATAACATGTTTATATATCAGAAGTAATTTTTTTAAAAGCTGGCATTAGAATAGCTTTGCAATCTTAGACGTTTGTTGTCCCAGCCCCTCCCAACTACTGCATGCATCGATGGCAATGGCCAAGTGGGCATTAAGGTAACTCGGAAATAATTCCTAAATGTCAGGTCTGATACTTGTCTGTTTGTTTTGTCATAACTACTTTTTATGAGGGACAGAGACTATTTTATGATTTTTGCGGAAGTTAAGCTATCTGTCAAGTCCATGTGGGGTAACAAGAACAGTCAGTGGATATCGATTTTCCTATAATTCATTAATGCAAAGTAAGTCAAAGGAGGTGATGACAAAGAAGCGCCTCCCTCGTGGTCTTAGAGTCCGCACATATAAAAGGGACCTGAGATCCTGAGCAGCATCAGAAGCAAACTGAGGACGGCTGAGCAAATCAGTCAGGACAGGTACATTAGGATTTTCTCTGCTCCGTCGGCAAGACATCCAGACAATAGAAGACGTGAGTACATGTTTTCTTTATCCAACTGCATTGCCTCGAATTCCAAGTTACTTTATACTGCATTCCTCCCCCACCCCTCTCGACACCCCACCCCCAGTTGAAACGTTCTAATCTCTCATAATGAAAGTGTAAGATTGTCGAAGCGGTGACAGCAGCAGCCAGCGCATGGAAACTTCAATGAACACAACTTCTTGTCTCAGTAGTTCTGTAGGTCGAAGTTATTCAATATTCCAAAAACACGTTGGTGTTTTTTGTCCGTCACTGACTGTGTTCTGTGAAGTGTGGGATTGGCATGCGGAGGAGAAGGTATCCAACTGTCCACAAGACTCGAAAAAAAATCACTAGCTATTACTGAATATCTTCAAACTGAACTGTTTTAACCTTAAAAGCTAAACATCTTTGTGGCCGGGGAAACAAAATTATTTTCTTCATGCTTTGAGTATGACGTGCTCAGGTCGGCTACAGTATTGATGCTAGGCTAATGTACCGTCTGAGAATAAAAACACGTAAAAAATACTAAACGCTCTTTAAATGAGAGGTCATTTTAATGTCGTGTACGGTGGTTTAAATGGTACATTTAACGTTGAGCATTGTTGCCGAGATATGACTTGCTACCGCTCTGTGCTGCAACGTTTTTATGTTGTGCCCATCACTGGCAGAACTTTAAAGGTACAAAGGAAACTCTGGCTAGCGGAATTAGATCTCCTGATAATTAATTTCATGTTTATGTCTGAATCACAAGTGAGTGGGAGTGGGACCAGCAGAGACCTCTATATTTGGAATCACAGTTTATTCACCTAAGTTCCACTGCATTGTTTAGTGTTGGACATTGGTATAAGTGGAAGAAAAACATTCATTATTAAGCAACTTTTGCACCAATATGAGGCAGAAATGTGGACAACTTTTTTATTAGTAACTCATGGTAACTTTTCTCAGTTAGCTTTACTGTTTCATTTGTCACTGTGAATGACATAGTTATATAGAATGGAACCAGTGGAAAGAATTCACAAAGAGAATGAGCATGTGTCAACTGGTGGAACAGGAGCTGTAACTCATAGGAAGTATAAGGCTTTGTTTGTGCAAATCAGCAACAATTCAGAATTTCCATTCTTTATCAGTAATGCAATGTCTTTAATCCTTAATGTTACAGAACTAAAATGTACTATGATGATTTTAAGATTGCTTATTTAAAATAATCAAAACATCTACATCCATCATTTGTTCTCCCAGATGCTATTATAGTTATTCAGGCTTGAATTAGAAATCTTGCCTTCTTTGCTTTGATACTTTCATGTCTGGAAGTTGTATAAATATAAATGAAGTGTTTCCTTTGCCATTTATCTTGTGTTTCAGGCATAAGATGTGTGGCTTGCAGTGGTAATGATATTTAATCACAAGTAATGCGACTTGTGGTTAAATATCATTAATCACAAGAAGTATTTTATGATTAATGTAGATAGCTGATCAGTTTTTTCTCCCTCTTATATTCCTATTTATTCTTCCCTTTATTTTGCCATTGTTTTATTTTTGGGCTGATACCACACATTTGCTGTCTAATTCATGAATATTGAGTTCCATTCATGTAACATCTCATTTCAAATATTGTGTCTTTGTTTATCCAGCGCTTTAAATATTTTTTCTGGCACAAACCAACCTGAGTACTGTATTACATTAAAATGTTACACATATTCAGATAATTGAAACTAGTCAAGACCCAAAGAAGGCTTTTTTCCCATCTCTGTATTTGCTTGGCAAACTTTTCTTTAAAACCAACTATTATCAGAATAGGTGGATTTGTATTAATTTCAGATTCTGTTCTTGGGTTTCTGTCTCATTGGCAAGAATGCTGGGGCAAACTTGCTTAGTTCAGACATTCTGGTAGTTGCCTCCTCATCCAAAACACACCCTCATCCCATCCCTCCAGCTTCTTCCTCTTTCGAGAACTGCCACGTTGGCACTTCTCCCTACCAGGCTGAGAACAACACTGTACATCCCACCAAGCCATGGTGCTTTCATTACAATGCAAAGGTTAATGAAACTCTGATGAATTTCAGTTGAGCTCCTTTCTGTGTTGAGAATTCTTCTCTTTAATCAGTACTCATTGTGCAAGAAGACCTTTGAAATTGTTTCAAGGTCAAAATAACAACATTAATAATTTAAATACCAAAACGAGCTTCTAAATAATCTGGGTCTACTCAACTCCTTTACTGAAGTGTTTTGCTAATCTTTCAGAGTCTAATCTTGGTGCACTGCACTGATTTTTGCATTTCTTTCTCTATGTGACAGATGGTGGCTGTGCAGAAATCTTGGACCACCCTGATTGTTCTTGCTGTGTGTGTGCTGGTGTGCATAGGGACCCTGGTAGAGGCCTACCCTCTGAAACCTGAGTTCCCAGGAGAAAATGCACCTCCTGAAGAAATGGCGAAGTACTACTCTGCTCTCAGATATTACCTCAATCTCATCACACGACAGAGGTAAACTGGAACCACACATCATTGAATATGTAAGATAACAACCAAGTTAGCATCTATTCACACTGCATATTAATAACTCACACTACAGGCAGTTCCTGCTGCAGATCATTAACAGTGCTAAGCTGTCATATCATGTGATTGATCTGAATACTTTACTCCCTTTGTTGTTTAATGAATTGAATATAGCTTTTTATATGCAACATAAGCATCAGTTTCTCCGTAGCTTTATTGGCAAGTGCACGGTTCAGGCAAGTCTCCAGGCCAAATCCTAAGCATGGTTTGGTCTGTTAATCACGACTGCTGCTAGAAACTGTCATGACTGGACATTTGTTGAGCAAAGGGACAAAAAAATTGCATTTATGTGCCACCCATCATGACTTCTGAGTGTTCCAGTGGTGTACGTTTGGAGCATAATTGCTATTAATGTATGACAAGAGCATCAGGCTGTTCGCACGGTTTCTAGTAGACTGCCAGCATGAACAATCTAGTTATATAAGGGAAATTTAGGTAGTTGTGTGAAGTACTGGCAGTAACTGGTGCTTGTAGAGTATGAGCCAACAAAAATGAAATAAAAGCAATTTCAATGTTCCTATTTCATACAGTGCAGCTACATGTCTTCACATGTTGTCTTTGAATTGAAGCCTTTTACAGTGTGAGTCCTAAAACCATTTTCCTATATGCTACAGTTCTTACATTCAGGAACAGTATTGTTATTGTGGGAATATGAATTCCTAAATGCTTCTTCTAATGTTGGCCTGGTATCAACAAAAGATTGAGAACAATTACATTTATTGAGACCGAATCTCATAAGGAGTGCATGATTGAATTGCTTGTTAGAATATATGGAAGGAAATAACTTCCAGTTATGAAATGCTTCTCATGACCTCAAGGTATCAGAATCTGTACAGTCAAAAACGTACTTGCGAATTGTAGTCACTATAGGAAACAAGGTAGTTATTCTCATTAGCAAACCTTACCCTTACAAAATACAGAGAAACAATATTCATTCTGAATATTTGTTTTACTTCAGGATTGTTTTTTTTAAGTAAAAAGAGCAAGTGTTGGAAATACTCAGCAGTTCAGGCCACATCTGTGGAGAGTGAAACAGTGCTGACATCTCAGATCTATTATATTGAACAATAAAAATCACAATTTTCCTTTTATGGAATGTGGCCATCACTGGCAAGGCTAGCATGGATTGTCCAACTCTACTTACCCTTTAGAAGGTGGTGTTGAGCTGCCTTCTGGAACACCCGCAGTCCACAAACATGTACTGTGGTCTGTCCTGTTGTGATAATATCATGCTGAAAAAATTGATTGATGTTGCACACCCCAGCATATTTATTCAAGATATAAAATTATTTTAATAGACATGATCTTGTTTCAATTATTTACTGTCAAATGCACTTCAGTATCTGTGCACCATATCCTTACATTATTCCAAGTCTAGTTTGAATTAAGACACAATGTGCTTTTCTGGGGTTTTAATTTTGCTTCATCTTACAATCAATGGTAAGGCAAAGGCCTTGATTGTAAGATGAAGCAAAATTATAGTTTTTTAGATGAAATACACTAAAAAATTTGAAGATCTCATGAATGCAACATCTAGACAAGCCATAACTCTACCAGTAGAAGAGAAAATGCTTTACCAAAAATAAATACAAACTTAAGCTGAACCTGTTCTGATTGACTGTCGCCACATTGCCAAGTTTGAATGTTGGAACTAATTAATGTTCTGACCTTCTGCTTTACTGATGCTCCTGTTCTTTCTTAAATCTGAAATCTGACAGTTCATTCACTAGACCTTTCTTAATGTACATGTCAGCAGTTTACTACTCATATCTTCACAGCAGTGGCTTTCTGATGCTCCTTCAAAAGAGTACAGTCAAAAACAATTTCCTGGAAAGGATTTAAAAGAGAGTAGGTTCATCTGAAATAATACCAAAAAAAAATTTGTGAATGCAGGACATGTAAAATAAAAGGTAAATAGTTTGGACATTTGTAGCATATAATTCAGGATCTGTAAAAAGGAAAATAAAGAACTTGAATGTGTGTACCTTCATCAAATCCTTCCAGATGGTGACTAATTTGTGCATTTGTTATATAATCTATTTTAAGTTCTTTTAAATTGCATGGGATAAGCAATAGTCCTCGTGTGATGTCAAAGTACTTAATGGGGCCCTGGTACTTGCCCGTTGTCTACAACATCACAAACATTTTAGCCCATTTAACAGCATGGTTTGTTTTCTTTACACAGATGAATTTAGCAAATGACTCTCAAGTATCTTGGCTCTATGCTGAAAAAACAGAATGGGTTCATCTTCATTTTTATGGGATTTAAAAATGACTCCATGTTTAGTTGGTAATAAATGTGATCAGAAGCCAGAAGCCTTTTATCACCTGTTTAGTTAAGAGACAATGGACAACCGGTTTTGCATTGTTTGGAGTATCAGGGAGGTTTTAGAAACAATGGCCTCATTCTTCATCAGTTCGATATTTCCTTTTTCCCCAGTAAACAGTCTTGTTAATCTGGTGGAAAGACTCCCCTGTGAACTGGGTTGAGATTGAAAGAGTTTTTCACACAAATCTCCTCCACCTGTATTCAGGTGTGAAGAAAGAGAAGAACTCTGGGATAACACAGAGAAGCAATTTGCTGATCACTTCCACAAAATTACAACAGACACCTTCTTACACAAAAATAAATATCTTTAGTTAGGAATATATCCGTGATCTTTGTTACTACATCTCCAGTCACTTTGGTTATGCGTTACGCTCTTTTATTTTCTTGCCATTCATTAAGATTCAGGTACTCATAACTTCTTGTAGATGGATTGAATGAACAGAAACGTCTTTCTATAAACCCCAAAGCACTATTGGGTCCTGATCTCATATGCCAAAATTTCTTACTAGTCTAGATTATGCTGAAATGGCTCGATGACCCCATGCTTCTTTGCTACAAACCACCTTCTCACCTGCCTGCTCCACCCTCAGTCCTAACACAAGTGCAAGGAACTCAGGGACTTTTTGTTCCAGAAAATAATATCATCCTTTCAGCTGCCCCTGCTTTTACCCTCCTTTTCCTAACCTCTGGCCCAACTCCCTCTTGTCCCACCATGAACTTGCATGTTCTGTAGCTTCTCTCTAATAACTCCATATGCTCTTTGAGCTCACCTTGTCCATGAGATCCATCTTATGCTCCCACTGCTGTTCACCCAACTTCCCTCTCTGGCCCTCCCTATAGCCAATTTTTTTAACAGTTCTCTCTCCGCAGATAATGAAACCTTCCCCTCAAATCCGTTACCATCAAACCTCTCTTCAAAGAGAAACGTTTAACACTTAGACCTTACAAATTACCACCCTATGCCCAACCTCTCTTTCCTTTCCCCTGTCATTGAATGTGCGACCACTTCCCAAATTCTTACTCATTTTTTCCAAATGTCTACATTCAAATCACTACTGAATGAGAAGAAATTTCCTCTGTGGATATTTGGGAAACAAAAATCATTGTCTTCAGACTCTATGACAAATTCTGTCCACAGTCCCTCTTCCTTCCTGCAAATGCCCGTACCTTTCCCATCAGTTGCTGGAACTGCCATCCATGATTATTATCATTAGACTACAGTATTGCAAAACAGTCCCAGCCTTTATCTCAGTTTTCCTCTTGATTATCCAATGAGTGCTTCCCATTTTCTAACTTACACCGTCTCTTTTGCTCATCCTAGACCAACACTAGCTCCTAGATGATCAATACTTCAACTTTAAAACTCTCATCCTTGTTTTCAAACTTATAAAATGACCTCTCTCTACCTCTGTATTCTAACATGTCCCTACAACCCTCCAAGATATTTGTGCTCCTCCATTTCTGGCTTCTTTTGAATTCCTGCTTTTAATCATTATGCAACTGGTGGTTAATTCTTCAGCTGTCTTGAACGTGAACTCCAGAATTCCCACTCTAAATTTTCTGCCTTTTCAACTCTTTCTTTGCAGCTTTAAGATTCTCCTTAAAATCTATTTCTTGTTTAAGCTTTTGCTTATCTGTTCTAATATCACTTTCTAAGACCCCCAAATCAAATATTGCTTGTAATGTTCCCGCAAAACATCTTGGGACTTTTTACTGTGTTGAAAGTACTATGTAATTGCAATTTTTTTCCTGTGACCAGTGATTTAAAGTGATATTATTATTATTATTATTATTATAGAGTCAAATCGAAAACTAACCAGTAAACAGCATAGTCTCAGAATCAGCAAACAAATAGATGACCAGATAGTGTATAAGGTTATATTCATTGAGGTATGGTTAATTGTCAGGTTATCAAGAGAATTCCTTAATCTTATCAAAATACTGCTATGGAAGCTTTACCTCACTTGAACAGACAGATAGTGCCTTAGATTAACATTTCATTTGAAACATAATAGTGCTGTCTGAGGTATTAACTAGACTTCTGTATTTAATTCCCAGAATGGTCTTGTGCTCCCTTCTGAATCAAGTAAATGCGCGACCAACTTGACCAACCTACATCTGGCATGTACACATTAGTGATGTTAATGGTAAAAACCTGACTGGCAGATGGGTCTTTGATTCCTCATTATTTTTAGGGCTTGTTGTTATGTGTTTTGTACAAGCACTCAACCCAAAGCTAGGGACAGACATTGGTGACTCTCCAATTAGTTATATGCAATTTAACTGCAATAATTTAATATCTTCTATTAGTACAAAATGATTTTAGAGTATAAATAGCCAAATGGGCATTAATTCAACATTTTAAAATAAGTGTAGGTGTTTGTCTTGCAGCATTTGCACTGATCCCAAGCTGCTGCTTAACCACATGTTGTGCCAAGCCAGTGATA
>JARFYF010000058.1:16318435-16329173 GCA_030265395.1 Rhina ancylostomus | reverse complement strand
AAAAGACATATTTCACTGTGTTTTGATGTACATGTGACTAATAAATAAATACCTTACTCATTTAGAATAATATATAGGCATCAGGTGGAAGGTGTTGAGCCTAGTAGTAAATTTGCAAGAATTATTACAAATTTGACATTTTTTAAGCAGGTGTTGAAGCAGAAGTGCAGTCTGTATGTGTGTCCTCTGCCAATGATCTCATACTGAAGTTTGGCGTACAATACTGTATTTATTTACAGATTAAGACAGCAGCTTGGCATTGAACACTTGCGAGCTCTTGGACTTGGCATATCAAATGCTGGTTTATACTTTCCCTTTGTTCTGTTGTCAAGACTCCCAGGGCTTGAATCTTTTCCCCTTTCTTGTATTCAAATCTCTGATTTCCAGGGTACACGAAGGCTGAATTTGAATTTTTTTAAGACTCTTATGCTTTATTTTCCACCCTGTGTCACTCTCTTTATTACATTTTCTTTCCCTGCTTGTATTTTTCTTTTGGCTCCGCCATATTCAGGGCTTGCCACAGTTTAAATTGTACACTTTTCAACAGCAATTTGCAGTGGTCTAAAATGCAATCTGAGTTGCCACACTGCCAAAGTGATCCAATTATCTCTTGTTTTATTCATCTACTGGGTTAGCTAATTAGTTTCCTGCAATTCGTGAGAACAAATGGTTCCCCCAGATTGCTTAAAAAAAAATGCATTGACATCATTTTATGCATGGCTCACGTGAAGTTCACATCAGGAATGAGAATGACCCTCACCAGAAAATGCTGGTCAAATTTCCACACTGACATAAAATGACCTAGAAATATTCATTGAGATAAGAATTGATTATCTGATGTATAACAATGAATATGATCGAAATTTTTGGCCTGTGGATTTGGAATGGTTTTTAATTGGGGGTAGTTGGAGGGATAAATGTATTGAAACCATTTTATGAAATGTCAAGATTGAAGCTTTGCTTCATGTGAATACAATAAGGTCAGTTGTCTAATTCCAATTCAGAGATGATCCTTTTTTAACCAGAGACTGTATAACAGATACTAGTTGGGTTATTGTAGAGTTTCATTAGAGATGGCATACTTGTGGACAATGTCATGGAACTTTGATCTAGGCTGGTGAGAAGAGGGTAGAGGGGGGAACAGGATTGTGGGGTGAGTTGTGGCAAATTCAACAGTACAAAATGAAGGAGAAACAAAGGACTGCAGAAACTGGAATCCAGATGAAAAACACGATGATGCTAGAGAAACTCAGCAGGCCAGGCCACATCCATGGAGAAAAGCAGGCAGTCAATGTTTCGGGTCAGGACCCTTCTTCAGGATTGAAGATGGGAAAAGAGGAAGCCCAGTATATAAGAACAAAACAGTACAGGCCCTTTGGTCAACAATGTTGTGCCAACATATTATCCTGCTCAAAGATCTATCTAACCCTTCCCTCCCACACAGCCTTCCATTTCTCTATCATTCATGTGTATCTAAGACTCTCTTAAATGTCCCTAATATATCTGCCCCCACAACCTCTGCCGGCAGTGCATTCCACGCACCCACCAGTCTTATGAAAAAAAATTTACCCAGGACGTTCCCCTTATTTCTTCCAATCACCTTAAAATTAGTTCCACTTATGTTAGACATTGTCACCCTGGGAAAAGTCTGACTGTCCATTCGATCTATGCCTCTTATCATTTTGTACACCTCTATTAAGTCACCTCTCATCCTCCTCTGCTCCAAAGAGAAGCCCTAGCTCACTCAATCTGTCGTCATAAAACATGCTGTCCAATCCAGGCAGCATCCTGGTAGATCTCCTCTGAACCCTCTCTAAAGCTTCCACATCCTTCCAATAATGAGGTGGCCAGAACTGAACACCATACTCATTCATGTTTGCTTTAAAGCATTCACTGAACTGGTACTGTATGGGCATTCCAAACCAATTTGTTCCAGTGGTAGTGTAGGAAATTTTTATTGATACAGGTTATCCAAGGCTTTGTGGGTATCTATGGTAAATATTGCCAACTTTCAGTACAGTTCCACACAATAATAGCACATGTTAATTGTGAATGACCAAGCACTATGTGCCTTATGGATGGATCCCTTAAAGCAATGATTCTCAATTACTTCTGGAAGCTGCAGCAGAGCTGAAATGAGCTGGTGTGATGCATGTGGAGACAGAGACTGAAACAGTGACCCTGCTTCTCCGATAGTCATGGAGAGAGACATTTGGAGAACAGAGCAGGGCACTCGAGTGTATCTGGTTCATCAATGCAGCTGAACTCCACATGAGAAATGGAAGTCAGAGTGAGCCATTTGGCCCCTCATACCAGGCCTCCATTAGTGCTGGGTCTAAATTCTGGAACTCCCTACCCAACTACAAACTGTTGGCACCTTCTCCACCACTTGCTCCAGAGCACTTAGCATTAGACAGTAATCCTGACCTTGCTGTGGAAATCCAGATCTTGATGAGTGAATAGATAAGATCATGGCTGATCGTTTATCTTAGTACTTTCATGCACAAACCTCTATCTCTTGGTTCCTTCAATATCCCAACAATGTGCTCTCAATGATATTAATGCAGATAATAGTGCATCTATTTAAAGTCTTAGATGAATGAGCTTTTCCTTTTCTTTGGGCCTGCTTTATTGTGAATGGCCCACTCTGTTTCTTTGATGCTTATTCCCAGTTCATTATAACAGCAGCTGGGTTAACTGTGCATTGAATGATTGACTGAATTACTGGTGCTCTTCATATGTATCCAGTTTCCTTGCACTGAAGGACATGATCCAGTGTTTTACTCTGCCTCATGGATCTCCTTTAGCTATCAATTTTGTTCCACAGCTCAATTAGAGAGGGAATGGAAAAAAAAACTATGCAATTGAATTTCTAGCACATTTGAATTTAATCATTATTTAACGTCTTTCTTGCAGATACCATGAACAAGGTGCATACTGCATGCATGTACCTTACAAATCGGTTCTCTAACTCTGGCCATTTTCGGATACATCTGAAAAATACAAGGCTGCATAAAATACAGTTAAATGTATTTGGCTATGTCCATGCATCATGTGCAGTGTAAGTAATTCTGAACTTATCATTTATCCCCTTTTACATGATGGTGCTCTTTGTCAAATTGTGATTAAGGAGCTGACACTGTCCTAAACAAGATTGAATGATTTTGGCTGCTGGATGAGCAACCATTTGATTGGCACCATCATCCACATAAACATTCATTTCTCTCCACTAGTGGTGCACCCTAGTGGTCATATGTACTATCTACAAGGTGTATTGGAGCAATATACCAAGACATTGACAGCACTTAATAAATCTGTGACCACTAATACACTGAAGGATGAGGGTAAGTAAATATGCCATCTCCATTGTCCCATTCAAGTAACACACCATCCTGACTTAGAAGCATAATATCAATTCCTGAAAGTTACTGGGTCAGAAATCATGGAACTTGCTTCTTAACACCACAGTAGGGGGACATTCTCCACAAGGGTTACAATGATCAAGCAAACATCTCAAGGAGAATGGGGATAGGCAAAAGGTGCTGGCCCTGTTAGATTGCTTAAGAATTGATGAGGGCAGTGAACAGACATGATTTATATGGACTTTAGTAATGTCTCACATGGGAGACTGATCCAAAAGGTTATGGCCCTTGAGATCCAGGTCAAGTTGGAAAATTAGATCCAAAATTGGCTTGGCAATAGGAGACAGGGGTTTGCTTTTGTGATTGGATTCCTGTGATTAGTGGTGTTCTGCAGGGATTGGTGCTAGGAGCCTTGCTGTTTGTAATATGCGTAAATAATTTGGCTGTGCACGTAGGAGGCATGATCAGTAAATTCGCAGATGACACAGAGATTGATGGAGCTGTTGATGGTATAGTGGGTAGTCTTGGGCTATAGGGTGATATCAATGAGCTGAGAAAAGGCAGATAGAATATAGTCCAGATAAATGGGTGGTAATGTATTATGGGAGTATTTATGAGGCTAGGACAATGAATAGTAGGATATTGGAAGTATTGAGGAACAGAGGGACCTTGGTGTAGAAATCCAAAGATCCTTGAAGATGGCAGTGCAGGTGGATAAAGTGGTTAAGGAGGCATATGGGATACTGGCTTTCATTAGTTGGGGCATTGAATACAAGAGCAAGGAGGTTATGCTCCAACTTTATAAAACATTGGTCAGACCTCAGCTGAATTACTGCAGGCAGTTCCGGCCACTACACTATTGGAAAGATGTGATAGGGCCGGAGAGGGTGCAGAGGAGATTCACTGGGATGGAACTTTTCAATTATGAGGAGAGACTGGAAAGGTGACTTCTGTTTTGCGTGGAGTGAGGGAGATTAAGAAGGGACATGATTGAGGTACATATATTAAATGATGAAGCGAATAACTAGGGTAGACTGCAGGAAACTTTTCTCCATATCAGAGATAAAACGAGTGGATATAGATTTAGGATGAGGAGGAGAAGATTTAGAGGGGATCTGAGGGAGACCTTTTACACCCAGAGAGTGGTGAGTATCTGGAATAAACTGCCTGAGAGAGTGATGGAAGCAGAGTCATTTACAGTGTTTAAGTGTCCAGCTGAGCACTTGAATTGCCTTGGCATAGAAGGCTGTGGACCAAGTGCTGGAAGATGGGATTAATACAGATGGGTGTCCACTGGTCAGTGTGGATGTGGTAGGCCGAATGGTCTGCTTTCATGCTGCATGGCTTGATGACTCTAAAACTGTCTCCTAGAGATTCAACCTATTAACCACATAAAGAAGTAGCATTTTCTGTAACTGATGTGGCTTGAAATTTATAATACATTCTTCTTTCAATGGACTTTATATATTGAAAAGCGAATTATTATTCATTTGTGAAAGAACTAGAAGAACCTTGGAAATGATGTTTTCTAGTGATCACTAGCATGTTGAACTGAATGATGCCGACTACAGTCCTTCTGGCTTCTACAGGGGAGTTCTTGATTTTGTATAAAATGGAGACGAGGGATTTAGCTTGAGGGAAGTAAAAGTCAGAAACAGATCTGCTTATTCTCTTGGGACTCCTGTAGAATCGATCAACAAAGCAATGTAGAGAAAAATTAATAAATTATGTATTGTGTCCTGATTTATTTTGTTCCTGTGGATTCAATAGTCTTCCAGAACAACACCAATGCAATTAATGTATGACAGAGAAAAGATTAAAAGCGATGGGAAGCATTCATCTACAACTCTCTATATTGACATGTGGTTAAATTTATGGCTTTTCACGTAACTTGTAATTTTTGAAGGATTGCTTGACACTAATTCTGAAAGTCTAATATTACCAATGATTATGATTCAAATTTGATGTTGGCATTTGCAACATATCATATTCTCCCAGGCACATGATTAATATTGGAGAATTCCCTTTAGGCAGATCTGCCTCTTCAACTGATGCCAGCAATATACTGCTGTGTGTGATATTGGATCTGACCTCAGAGCACCAAAGACTATATAAAGAATGGCAGCATTTGGATGGTGAACTGCCTGCAAAATGGAGCAAATTAATTTGCATTTAATTAAAAATATTCTACAGTAGTGGTTTCGAGGTCAACCTTGACAAGTAGTACAATTTTCTCTTACAGTTTAAACTATAGGATTTGATTCCAAGCCTCCTCGTGCTGTTGAAATGTTGATTTCAGCAGTATATATCATTATTTATTTTCCTCCATTAGCTTCATGACCATTCTGACTGTTCCATAGTTAGATGCTAATTGCCAGGAAATAAATAGACGCAAACTAGTGAAACTCTTTGAAGAGCCCAGTGTTACTGGATATGCAGCTGTGGAATTATGCAGTTTCAGGAATTGCATTAACGCTGGTTTTATAATTAATCCCTTTTGAATAAACAATTGATATCTTTAAAGAGACTTTCGATTGTTTATAAATGTAGCATCATGCTATTTAAGTAAGAAGAAAAAAATAAACGAGTCATTCTCCCATACACATCATCACACAATGAGAATTTAACAGTAAATGTAGCATTCAAGCCAATTTCAGAACAGGAGATAATTAGAACACATGTAATTCAAAGTAAATTTTAAATTCATATTTTATAATATCATTTCACATAAATGTTGGGAAATTGTGAAACAGAGAAATGCTGATAGTTACAGGGCAGTTTAGAGAACCACTATTGTTAAAGCCTGCCATTTTGTACTGGCAGTTTCTATAAGTGCAGGTGTAGAAATCTATCATCATAAAAGAAGATGTAAGAAATACCTGCCCATTATTTTGAAATTTAGAAGCATCTGTGTGTTTCTATACTTTTGTGACACAATTACTTCAGGACACGTGCAGGAAAATGCTTCACCAGACTGTGTTGGGTTGCCAGTCTTCCTCAGTTATCCCAGAGTATTCCCGAATCAAAGGAGAATTTCCTGGGAACTATTGTGAGCAAACAAAAAATTTGGGGAGGCAGTCACTTCATACTGCATGTTTTGACTTGGCTGTCAATTGGTTGAAATAGTTTAACAGGTGTTGGTGTGGACTTCAAATGATTAAATTATGAGCCTACAACAGAATAGATTGGGTGTAATCACTTTTAAACCTGTGTGATAAAGACAGGCAAAAGGAATTTTGGTTTTTAAATGGTCTGGATCATCAACAGTGCAATTGAAGACATTCTCTTGGGCATAATTATTAACTTTGCTGTAGAATTGAATTAACCATCAATTAATAGTTTTTAAACAGCACAGTTAGAGATGATTAGGAAGTTCTTGGCTTCTCAAAGATCTATCGTGTTCCAATTTTAATAACATGTAATCATTTTACACAATCCAAGTTTTGCAGAAATAAATTGTCTCCAGAAAATTTCCTTGGATGAAAGATGAGTTATGAACTGTTGCTTAACCAATATTTAATCCCCACCTCTGACTGATCATTCAATTTTCCTGTGAATTTTCATCTCCCAAGGATTGCAGTTCACTTGCATGGCTCAAGGACAGAGACCTAGAGTTGTGTTACTGCCCATAATCAGGTCAATTTAGAAAATGCTTCACCAGCTCTCATTGAGTAACTGTGTTTCTCTTTTCTGGAGAATTGGGTTAACTAAATTAATCAAGAAACAATCCTAACAATATATGACATTTAATTGCATCATTAGTAGGAAAATAAAAGTAACAGAATCTAAGAACTACTGAAAACTATTGATAATTGAATAGAAATATTTCCAAATGGCAGCCTTAACGAAGCCATGCTTGTTCTGGGGAGACTGCATACTATTAACTAGAATGATTCCCTTGCAGGGTAGTTTGGGCAAATTAGACTGCAGGACTATAGTGAGTAAATCTGCAGTTGCATCAACCTCTGGCACACGTGTCTATTGGGTTTGATCAGCATCCTCACAATAACATTTGTGACATAGGCCATTAATTAGCTGGAGACCTAGTGCAAGAATGAAACATCCATCCCTGATCAGTGAGTTACAATAAGGATTGTGCTCCAGAGATATTTAAAGTGAATTAATGACGTGTGAAGGAAAAATAACATGTGTAAAGTACAAATTTTCAGATGACACTTGAGGTACACAGTGAACTAAATGGGAGTGATAAGGCACAAACCAGTTTAGAGATACTAAGTCAATTGGCAGAACTAGGGCAGATAGAGTTTAGTGTGAACAATCATAATAATTGTAAAAATCAGAATGTGCTCCAAATGGTGAGGTGCCAGTGAGAGAAAGGATTTTTGGGGATACATGTATACAAATTACTAAAAGTCAGATGCAAAAATTAATCATTAACAAATTATCTTACAGAATTTGAACTGTCAAGAACTGATGCTTCAATTTTATAGATCGTTTAGTTACCTGGGTCATTTTTTGTATCAAATCTGAGGAAAGATGTCTTGACCTTGGAGAGGGTACTGTGCAGATTCATGAGAAACATTGGTGCTTAGAGGGTTAAGTTAAGAGACTAGATTACTTATATCTGTCTTCTGTTGCCTTAAGTTCAGAAAGTTGAAGAGTGATTTAATTGAGGAATTTAAAAGCATTGTTGGATTGATGAAGAAAATGTGCTTCCTCTGCTGAGAGCAGGAGACCATAATTTATAGGATGAGCTTGGTCTAATTCAGAGTGAAAGTGGGAAGCACTATTTCACACATAAAGGTCAGTGGAAAGCTGAAACTCTTCTTATCCTTTTCCAGAGGCTGTGGATTATGAAACAGTTGAAAATTTTCAAAATCATTGTGAACTTGTTAGATAAGGATATAAAGGTTTATGGAGCAAAGGTGAAGGAATGGATTTGTGGAAGAGATGAACAATGGCCTTTTTTGATATGGCAGACACTTTCACTGAAGTTTAGGAGAGGATTGGCCCTTACATTCAACATCTGCAAATCAAAGATCCTAAGTCAACCTGCCCCTGCTGTGTCATACTACAGAACCCCCATCCACTCCCCCAACCCTGAGTAACCACCTAAGAAGAAGGAATATATTGAAGAAGTCAAATGTTTTGTTTGTTCTTATCTTCAGAAGCTTTTTACATGTTGCCTTGAATCTTAGGAGAATGGGTCGGTTGAAACAAGTGCAACTTTTTGATCAATGGGGAAGAAATTAAATTTGGATTAATACAAGTTAACAACTGAACACTTCACAGTGAGTGTGAACTACTGGTCTACTTTGAGACAAGAAATTGTGGCCCAGTTTTCTTTTGGCAACAAATCACCTTCTGTGTTGAAAGCCCCTGTTCGTCATTTCAGAGGTTAAAATGTGCTGATTGGTAAACTGAGTCTGGCCTCTCTACCTGAAAGTAATGCAATGATCCAAGTTCTTAAAACATTCAGAAGCATTAAAAATTTAGGTATATCAAATTATTTAACATTGACTGAAACCCAGTTTAAAGTTAATAAGGATCAAGCAGAATAAGATATTCAAAAATTTATTTTCCTGTACAGTTGTGGATGTGGAGTTAATTTAACCCCACTTTTACCGAATATGGGCAACTTCAGGTTTATAGTATTTAGGGAACGGAAATGTACACATGCCAGCCTCTGGCATGAGGCAGGTTCCCTTTGTTGTAAGTAATTAGTTAACCATTTAGGTTTTTAAAATGCAGAGCAACTGTTATGCTTATTTTCTGAAAACCCACAAATGTCACGATCTATCAGATTGTATATCCATGGTGACATTTGAACTCTCAGCCTGCAGACTGCCAGCTTAATTTCATAGTGACTGTACCTGTAGTTGAACAAATGTGTGCATTTTATATTGAATGAAGGTTGTGCAACTGGTAATAAATGGATCAATTAGTCTGCATATCTGCAAATAAAACTATGGATAAGCCACCTGCACACAACAAATGTCATGGTTCCACATTGTTATCACTTTAGATATTCTCAAGCGTTACTGCAGTACTTTTAGGGGATTGGAAGAAATATAAGAATATTTCTTGTGTCTAGTTGCTAGCACTACATATATTCCAGAGTGTTGTCCATGTCCTCTGATGTTCAGTTCCATGACTTCAGTGGGGCACATCCGGTAAATTTGAAGGGATGAGTCCACTTAAGTGTGGCCAAATATGGAACCAGAGGATAAATTTCCCAGTCTTAAGAAAACCAAAGTAGATCTTACTAATAGTTCTCTGCTGTTTCAAATGCTATATTTTGGGGAAAGAATGGTGTGTTGCAGGGTGCTGGAAAGCAGATGATACTGTCAAGCTACAGACAAACCCACAATTCAGTCAGGTGATACAGCACAAGCAGATGGTTGGGTGATTATTGACTGGTGAAGTGAACATGTACAGTAACACTACGATTAAGTTGTTGGAGCTCACTTCAAATCCCAGTATGGCACCGGGGAACATCAATTTGAGTAACTGAATAAATCTGGAATGAAATGTTAATGTTATTAGTAGTGACCCGGAAAATTACTGGATTGTTGTAAAACCCTAACTGATTCACTAATATCCTTGAGGTAAGGAAATCTGCTTTCCTTATCTGGTCTGGCTATATGAGACTAGAGACACACCAACTAACTGATTCAGTTAGAGATAGATAATAAATGCCAGTATTACCAGCAATGTCCATATCCCATGAGTGAATAGATTTTAATTAAGATGACTCATTAATACAGTACCAGATCCAGCATATAGGGGCTGGTTTTAGCAACCCGGGACAAAGACAAAGGGGTAAATTAAATAACTTCTCAAGGTAAGGCTACCAAGCTGTAATTGGTATCAAATAAAATATCCTGATCCGCATGCCATAACATTTTGACCATCGTTTTTTCCAGACCAAACCCATGTAAAATTATATTTTTTAATCCTTAAACTTCCATCTACCATTTATGATTAACATGCTGGCTATACTTGTATCCATCCAGCTAAGTCTGATGACAAACTTAAAGTAATTAACATCACTACAGAGAAAGGAGTGTATCAATTAATGAGATTAAAACCAACTATTTCCCCGGACCTGATAGTTCGCATCAGAACATTTTACAGGAAGTTTCCTCATAGAACTTTGATACTTCAGTAATGCTATTGCAAAATTCATTCACTTCTGGTACAATCCTAGCATATTAGAAAGTAGCAAAGTTAATACTGCTGTTTGAAGCAAAATGGAAGAAGAGAGAAAAAACCATGGTTCAGTTTCCCAGATGTTTGTGACTAAAATGCTGGAATTTATTTTTAAAAACATGATAGTAATACTCCTAGAAAATCATTAAACCATTTTGACTCTGCCTGTTCATGTAATGAAAGGGCAATTGCACTGGGAAATT
>JARFYF010000058.1:16273934-16286995 GCA_030265395.1 Rhina ancylostomus | reverse complement strand
ACCCTGTCATGATCTGGGGAGGACCTGTATTTGTAATTCATGATCTTTTGAGCCTCCTTCAGATCTAGTACCTCAAACTCTACAACATGTCTTGGAATTCCATTCTGTTTCATGAAACCACTGAACTTCGCTTTGAAAACATTTGTGGGACATCTGGAGTGTACAGCCAGCAGCAAGATGCCATCATTTTCTAGTAGGTTTGCATTGGAAAAGTTTCCCCAGTTATAGAAGTAGCATTAAGGATTAGGTTTTCTTGGACTTTGTAGATTATTAAAAGGAGGAAACAGTAATTAACATGAAAAAGATCTAAGATGCTTAAGGAACATTAATAGGAATTTACTTTGTTTGACAAACAGAATGATTTATTTAGACCCATTAGCTACATGAAGAGTGGACTTAGACAAAAAGAAAGAAGGCAGCATCATTAATGGATAACTTGGGAGTTAAGGACCACCTACAGTATTTGAAAATATACTGATGTCGGGGCAAATGGATGATGGTTGAATGATAAGGAGGAAGATCAGCAAACTTGAAAGGTGGGAAGAGAGTAAGAGGGAAATTTGCTGTCTTTAGTGATCAAGCTCAATGATGGAAGAGACACAGTCAGAGTCATGGTTCTCAATGAAGGTTGTAAATTAATGGGTACGTTATGTTTGGGGATAAAACGAGAAGCTGAGCAATTACGGAAAGCTCTTTGTCAAGATCAATTAAGAATAGAGTTCTCTGAGAAATTTGGCCAGTACACCTCTTTTTATCCTTTGGGAAAGCTCAAAAATGACTCCTCAGATGTTATAATTGACTGCAAAACTGGGTTAATGCTGGAGGAACAAGAAAATATTTGGATGCTGCTTTTTAATAACATTACATTTAAAGCCGAATATTCGATTAATAACCAGAAAGCAGAAATAAACTTGGTTTGGGATGAGTTAGACTGACCAAAATATTGGTGCAATGGCTTGGGAGAGAGAACGTGGGCAAATGGAACCAGCTTGGATGGGCACCTTGGTTGGCATGGACTAGCTGGGGCAAAGGGCCTGTTTCTGTGCTGTATGACTCTATGACGAACAGCATCTGATGAATCAGATGAGCTGAGCAGATAAGAGAATGAGGACCAAAATTATTTAAGCAATTACTTGGACACAAAAATATTCAAAAGGATTTAAGCTGGAGTTTGACTATAGCAAAGAATTTGGGACTTGTGACACCATGGCCTGCTTTCCTGTCCCCACCAACCGTTCCCTGTGTTATGGCACTTTGCCACACAACTGCAGGAGAGAAAGCATGTTTCGTCTCTTCCTTTCCCACCAGCAAGGCATCCAGACATTCTTTCCAGGTGACGTGCTGGATGCTTCTGGCATTTTCTGTTCTTATTTCAGATTTCCAGCATTTACAGTATTTTTGATTTTCAAGAATTTGTGGATCTAATTGACTGATGGTTAATTCCTGGATTTAGAGAAGCCCTGCTTGCACTGAGGCTATGACTAAGCAAAGGGAAGGGAGGGGCAGCTGGCTGGTGCCAGTCCTTGGCAGTATGCTATTTTGAAAATCCGGTCCTAAACCACCACCTCTATGCTTTGGGTTAACTCCACTCTCACCCGTGACTCATACAAATTTAGTAGTTGACTAATTAACTTCTTTCCCCTATTAAATTAGATTTTTAAACTAGCCATAAAAGACAGGTCTTTCTCAACCCTAATCTCAAAATGGTAAAGGCACTTGCAAGGAATTTATTTATTTGGTAAAAGTTGGTACTAACATTGTGTTTTCTGTGAAGAAAAATTAAATTTTAGATGTAAGTAACTCAAGTAAATCTCCATTATCTGAGAAAGAACCATGATTGCTTGATTATGTGACAACCCATGGTGCCCATGTTATTTCAAGGCTCATGCAAATTAAATGGAAGGCTGCTGGAAGATTATGGCTGAGCTTTTCAGTTATTGATGATAGTCACACTGAGAGAAGGAATGGAATTTAAATATAATGGAGCAGATGTTTCAACTAGGATTAATGTAGAGCATTCCAATTTGGATGCTAAATCAAATACTACATATTTTGCAAAGCAATCAGATGGAACGCTTCGCTCTGGGTCAAGAAAGGTGTCTGTAAGTAGTTAAAATGTAACTTTACAATGCAGCTTTGCATGGGGACAGAAGGAGACTCATGGTGAAGCTTAGAAGTGAGGTGGAGCGAGAAGCAAATACACAGCTGAAAAAATGGCACTGCTGCTCTCTTTGATAATTGTGAGAAATAATTTCTCTGACCTGATTGCTGTGCAAGTTCTGCCCAAAACAAAATCCTTTTTGACCCAGATAGTTAGGGAGTAAAAAAATACAAACTCCATTTCCAAACATTGCTTCACAACTTTGTGATTTCCAAAATGCTTCGCTACCAACTTTTTTTGTCAAGTATTGTTAATACTCTAACTTAAAGAAGTAGTCACCATTTTATAATTGAGTGTCAAATTTTAATCCATCTCTAAATTGCTTTGCAATAATTTGTTATTTAAAACCAGAATTCAAATGCAAATTGTTGTTGGAGAGTATCCACGGAAAAAAAATAACAATGTTCTTAATTATCACAAGGTGATGTTAGGGAGAACAAGGAACCCATTATTCCTTCGACTATTAAGGAGTTAAAGCATGGAGTGGGAATAGTATATCTTTAAATGGACAGTGCAGGAATTGTTGAATATCCGTGAAAATCCTTTGCACCCTGGGGAAACCAACTAGGTTGGGATGGAAGTTGATAGGCTTCTCGCCCTGCTCCGCAGAGATGTGCCTTATCCGATGCAGGTCATTGCTATGTGAAAAAGGCTCATTCATCACCCCCTGAATCCATGGCTCCCTGATAGAGCTCCTGTTAGAGCTCGCTAGTGGATGAGTGGAAAGAACCATAGCTGGAGGAACTGAAGCCTTCAGTCGCTTCAGATCTTCCCGTGGCAGTTCTTAGAGGGGGTTCATAGCAGCTGGCCTGCAGTCTAAGTTCTTCCTGTCCAGCTCTTCAGGTAATGACCTGCATATTCACTGCTATCTCTGGGCTGGATTTAGTAGGAAATTGAGTGGGGCTAGCCGTGTCTTGCATGCCTCCTGCTGCCTCGTCATCCATGATGTGGAAGAATATGGGAATAGCTATTTCAAAGGCCATTAAAACCTTTAACAGTTCATTGAAAATAATCTTACAGAACACTGTATGGCAGATTAGAAGATTCTGGTAAAGCAAAAGCCCAAGATTAAAGCTGAGAGATTAATTGCAGGGGTGACATTTCAAGTCTTTAATGTTTTTCAGAGGCCAAAGATACTGTTATTAACAGCCAATAGATTTTTAGTCTGAAGGAGTGAAAATCCAGGAAATTTGCAATTGTTGCCATCTTGAATGTAGAAGTAAAACTTTTTCAGTTAAGTGGTTGTAGTTTTGGCAGGTGACTGAAAAGATGAAGGAACACTGGGTCATTATGAATTATGGCACTAATGCACTTTTGCCATGAATCCATTGATGTAAATACACTATTCCAGTGGCTCAGGTCTTCAAAAATACGAAATTCATAGCCACAATTTCCAGAGATCAATAACTATTCTTGAATTTGGGATCAATGCTTGGTTCAAATGGCTTTCATATTTGATCGATTGAAGAACATTTCACTCTCGTCTCCCAGTTCAGCCGGACCTTGATAGAAAATGTGCATTCTCTGAATATGCACTAAGAGCCTTGAAAGGACTGATTATTCTGGGCATGCAAGGCTGAAAAAGACTTCTGAAGCCTGGAATAGGTCTGAGACAATGTCTGGATGATTTACATTGAAATTCAAATGCCTACAACATTAAAAATCAAACATTACCAATTCAATGTAATGGGTAGCATTTTGTTTTGGGAGATAAATTTGAAAGAAACTACATCTGAATTTTAACTGATAAAATAGGCAGAATTTCCTTCCAGCAATGAATCACACTCCTTCATCAAAAAAAACCCTCTATTCTTGCCTTTTGTGGATACCTGAATGTTAACATTCTGTAATGTGCCACCCTGATCTTTAGTAGCAAAGTAGTATAAACCATTGTGGGTGTGAATGCCGTCAACAGGAGAGAGCTGGAACGGCTGCCAGCCTTGAAGAAGCTGATAACCTTTGACAGCTGGCTAAGCTATGTATTCAGCTTTGCCTCTTATCAAACCTATCAACATTTTTGAATGTTTCTTAATATCTCTTGCATTTCAAAAATATTGAAAGTAATTAAAATTTAATAATTATTAAAACACTTTAAACCATTTAAATATTAAGTATTTGAAAATATTCTCAAATCATATTTCAATTCAGTGAAATGTGGATTATCTAATACTTGCTCATTGTAGTTGTTACTGTCCATTCGAGGGTTGAAGATGCTTTCATATGCTGTGGCTGGGTTTCCAAGTTTGGAACACAGTCCTCAAAAGATTGGTGAAGAGCAACACAAAACTTGACATGGAGTCACAGATTTCTACAGCACTTTAACAGGCCCTTTGTCCCGACTGGTCCATGCCCACCAAGATGCCCCATCCAAGCTGGTCCCATTTGCCAGCATTTGGCCTATAATGTTCTGAACCTTTCCAATCCATGTACCTGTCCAACTTGTCTTTTAAAAGTTGTTATTGTACCTGAATCACCACTCTCTCTGGCAGCTCATTCCACATACAAACCACCTTCTGTGTAGAAAAAAAAAAGCTGCCCCTCAAGTTTCTATTAAGTCTTTCCCCTCTCACCATAAATCTATGTCCTCTTCTTGATTCCCCAACCCTAGGAAAAAGACTGAGTGAATTCACCCTATCTATGCCCCTCATGAGGTTTGCAGTGAGCCTTGCTTCTTTGTCGCTGATTGGAACATCTGGCCCAATATTGGTATTCAAATGATTTCTATAAAATTCCAAAAGTATTGCAACTTTGCTTCTCAACTTAAAAGTCCTGCATGCAGCACACAATGAAGGTGTGTGCCACTGAAGAGAAAGACTGAAGACAATGTGAGTGTATTAGGGGAAAGTTAAAATAGAAAATGTGCTGAGTTTGTGGAGCAATTCCAGAGAGTGTTAATGCTTGATAGGTAGGATTACATTCTTTTGAAAGACTCCAGCCATTTATGTGTGTCATTCACCAGGCTAAGCTTAAAAATGTTCAGGGATTTTGAGATGGTTCTTTTTATTTCTGATTACGTGTACAGCATGATCAAATGTAACTGTTTGCACAGCACTGACTTGCACACTGCAAGTTTACAGAAGCTGTCAAGGAAGGAGATGGAGAATTGTAAGAAGCCCACACAAACCATAACAAAATGAACAATTGATTTAACGCAGATTAGTTTGTAGTCTCTTCTGACCTGCCTCGATTTAACTGTACAATAGCATCTTCTCCAATCCACGCTGCAATTCCCAAAAGGCACACTGGAATCTTTCTAACCTATATGTGAGTATCACTATCAACAACATCAAAAAAAATTCTCTATTTGACCTTTAGAGCTGTTGGTTTTCAGACTCTGACTATCTATTGATTGTAATATGAGATGGGTTTCAGCAGCAGCCAAAAATGTCAAAATGTTTAGGGTTATTTTTCTATGGTATTATGTTGAAAATTGAGATTTTACAAGTACCAGGAAAAGGAACGGGGGACAATTTTGCTTAAAGAGATGCTTTGAATTTCATAACATCATATTTCATATGTGGTGCTGACTTGAATGGTATACTTGGGAAATTGAGAAGATTTAAGACTGGTATGTGTCTCATTGGGGAAGTATATCTCAAACCACTGGTTCAATATAATTGTAGATGAACTGGCATCAGTTTGCATTTAAATCTAGTGTGAGACCACATATGGATACAAGTCTTTTATTTAATAGAAATGTAATTCTTTGTTGAAGCCCAAAGTGCAAAGCTCTGATTATGGGTTACTATTGCTCATGATCTTTTTAAAATCTGCGCTGATTGAAGTGGTGCAGTGGTAAATTATAAAAGATAGCTGAAATTTGTCTTTAAGCCTCCTTTAAACACTTTAGTTTGGGGCAGTTCATGATTGAGTTTGCATGTTTTTCTTAATTCCAGAGTAATTCTATTCTGAGAGCAGAGAGAAATCAAATGTATTGATGGCAGATAATGAATTGAAACAACATTGGTGTGGAGTTGCTTCATAACCCTAGTCTCTGGATCACAGTCAATATGAAAGGACCATTCTTTCCACAGAACCAGCTAGACTTCAACCATGTTTAACACCAAGAATGTAGACAATTAAAACTTCAAACCATTAATATTCTTCTAATTTGAAGGTTTCTAATTTACTGCATTTGGGAATGGATGGTTAAACCTGGTTTGGAAACTAGGCTGCCAAGTTCTTTCATGGAATTGAGAAGAACTAAACTTTCTTACTTTAGAAGTACTGCTGGTTCTAATATCATTTAATGTTTATTTCTTAGTTGGAATAAATGACTTTGTTTGGATACCCAATTTTTCATTCCAATAAATAGACTATTATAATAAATAATCCTGTTTGCTTTAACTGGTTTAATTTCAAGAACTGCATGGGAGATAATTTGCTAATAGTTAATCACATCCAGTTTCATTACCCTATAGGAACAACAGTCTACTCTTTTGGGCCAATTGAAATCAACCCAATGATGGTAGTTTGGTTGCAGAGATTCAGTTCCAAGCATTTCTTATGAATATTCATTCCTTTGAGAAATAAGAACCCTGCATGAAAAGTGAGACTAATTCCCACAAGATTAAGAAGTGCCAGGTTGATAGAAATTTACACCATTGCCTTGAAGAATACAAGCCTGATGATTGGAAGAGATGTAGAAATCAGCAAATGGTGACCTAAAATCAATAAACCAGCAGGAAATACTAAAAGAAAATCTTCTAAGATCTTCCATGTGTAAAAGGGAACCAGTTTAAAAATAAGGGGAAGAGGCAGAGGGAGAAGAAATTATATAATGGACAAATGAGGAAATTGCTGAAGCATTCAACACATATTTTATATTCACCTTCGCAGAGAAACAAAATTGTGAATGTCCCAAAATTCTAGGGAAACAAAGGTCTAATACATGTGAGGAGTATATAAATAATAAAAGGGAATTACTGGAGAGCTAAGAAATTCTCAGATCTGCGGGTATAGTGGATGCATAGATCATGATCTTCCAAAATCTCCTCGCCTCTGAAATGGTTCCAGTGGAATAAAAACTGGCAAAAACAAACACTGTGTAATTCAAGAAAGGAGGAAGTAAAAAGGCCATGGAGCTGTTGACCAGTTAGCCTGACATCAACTGTTGAGATGTTGATGAAATCCATTTTTACAGGCATGGAAACACAATGCTTTGAACATCATATGACTAGGGTGATTCAGCATGTTTTTATAACAGAGAATTGTGACTGATACATCTGAAACTTTGAAGATATAACTAGCATGATGCACATCGCACTCGCTGCTCATAGTATACCTTTGATGAGGTGCCATGCTGAAAGTATTTGACTGAAACTCTTAGATTTACTTAATTTGCATGGATGGAGTGTGGGTTAAAGAACAGGAAACTGCAGTAGTAAATGGGAGCCTGAGCGGTGGAATTGTGGAAAAATACCAGGGAGGTGGGAATATGGGAATGGGGTGAGGCGTGCCTAATTAAAATATGATTTTTCTATGTGCCATGTTACCTTTGATAATGGGAGTCAAGCATTTTTCCTCCCTCTTTGGATTGGAATACAGGACTGAAGAGATCAGAAATCTAATTGTAGAGTCTTTTAAAACTATGCAATTGACTTTTCTTAACCCGATCCCTAAATATGATCAAATCCTTAGCACATATGGAGGAAACTTCCTGAAATTTGTTTTGGGTTCTCTGTGCAGATGATGAACAAGCAAATAGCATGTTTTGTCACCTGTGGAAAGTTGTTCTGTGAATGGCATAGGTCTTACACACTGAACCTTGTCTTAATTTTAATGTTAGAACTGTTTTTGTGGTGGCCTGACTTTACTAATTCAGCTACTGAGTAGCTTAAGGAATCCATCATCTTCCAGGCATTTCTTCATTTAAGTGTTTTCTTATTGTTGGGCTCTAATCCTTTTCTCAGCCCTGACTCCTGATTGCCGGTGTGTCCATTCCCCATCTCGCCCACTTCTGATTGTCAGCCCCTCACCAAGAGATGGAGGCCTGGTTCCTGTTTTGGTCCAATTTGTCCAATACTCACAATTACCTCTTCCCCCTCCTCTGTGCAGTGCTACCTTAATGCCTAACATTTCCAGCACAGAAAGTCTTAATGTAATTGGAGAGGGAATCCACACCTGGAAATTACAAACAATTTGTGTCTCCATCCTGAGGGAGGATATATTTACCGTGTATAGCACAGGAACAGGCCCTGTGGCCCATGGTGCTCTGCTGAACTAATTAAGATAATGATGCCTAATTATACTAATCCTTTCTGTCTGCACATGGTCCATATCCCTCCATTCCCTGCATATTCTTGTGCCAATTTAAGAGCCTCTTAAATGCCTCTATCGTGTCTGCCTGCAGCACCACCCCTGGCAGTGCATTCCAGGCACCTACCACTCTCTGTGCAAAAAGAAACTTGTCCTACACATCTCCTTTGAACTTTCCCCATCACCTTAAATGCACGCCCTATTGCATTAGACATGTCGACACTGGGGAAAAAGACACTGTCTACTCTGTTTTTATAAATAATTTTATAAATAATAAATAATCTCTCATAATTTTATAAATTTCTCTCAGATCTCCCCTCAGCCTCTGCTGCTCCAGAGAAAACCACCCTAGTTTGTCTAACCTCTTCTAATAGCACTTGCAGTTGGTAGATTAACCAAATTGATGAGATATCTTTATTAGTCACATGTACATCGAAAGGCACAGTGAAATGCATCTTTTTGCGTAGCCTTCCAGGGGTAGCCTGCAAGTGTCGCCACACTTCCAGCGCCAACATAGCATGCCCACAACTTTCTAACCTGTATGTCTTTTGGAATGTGGGAGGAAACCGGAGAACGTTCAAACTCCTAACAGACAGTGGCCGGATTTGAACCCAGGTTGCTGGTGCTGTAAAGTGTTACGCTAACTGCTACACTACCATGCCTGCCCTCTACATTTTTTTTGAGGTTGGAGAACCCCGCACTAGGACAGGTTCTTGTGGATTAAAATGATAAACGTCTTTACCCAGAGGATGGTAAGTCCTTGGAATTCTCCCCCCTGTTCAATTGTTGAGTATGTTCAAGGATTGAGAGTTATGTCAATGGATGCTGTTGACAAACTGAAACCAAGATGAAGAATTAGTCAGGATCTTATTGAATGGCAGAGCAAGTCTGAGGGGCGCATTGGCCTATTGTCTGCTTCTGTTTCTTGTTCTTACGAATTCTTTATTGTATTTATGCAAGCTGCATTATGTCACATTCCTTTTTGCTGTTGGAACTACCTTTCTTCCAGGGACTGAGTTTTTGCCTAAAGTTAAATATTTGCTTTAATGAACTGGGTGTGATTTTCGATTTGCTGTGAGCTGGAAGTGGTTCTAGTAATGGATCTCAAGATATCATCAAGCAAATAAGTCTTGATGCATTATGCATTATTTGTCCTCTGCTGATACTGGAATTTCAACATTTAAAGCCTGTCTTCTGAATGACAGCTCCTTAAAATGGAACTGTTGGATGCAAGAGGAAATGAGTGTAATCAAGTGAACAACACATGTAGAGGAATTTTGCACTTGTTCATACTTATGTCAAATTGATATGTGCTATTCTAATGAAGTTGTTTACACCATAAAAAAATAAACAATTCAGTTAATTATTGTGTTTAAGTGGCACCAGGAGGTATTTGGTAAAAGCATCTTAGCTAGTCCACAAAATTAATACTCTCAGCAATTTCAACCCATTAGAAAGAGCTGAATTGTACACAACAGCACCACTATTGTAGAATTATAGAACTATTGTGCCACAGAACATAGATGTTTGGCCCATTATATCTGTCCTTTATCGAACCAAATGCTTAAAAAAAAGTTTAATAACTGTTTGGATGTGCTGCAAGCTTGCAGCCATTGCTTCTGGGGCCATAAAATAGGTAAACAAAAAGGATAGTTGAAAGGGGTGGCTAGCCTCAAATCTAACTGCATTTATGATTTCTTTAGCATTGACTTTCATACATGGCGTTCATTATATCTATTCTTATCGATGGAGTATTCTAGCTGCACTAATGAAATGGACAAGAGCAGTAGTTTTGCAGGAGCATCACCATGCCCTAATTTAGATCATGGCTGGGTCTGACCTCCTGCTTGGAATTACTGCCTGGAGTCCACATGCCTGCAATTAACTGGGCTGGATACAGAAGACCAATTTTGCTTGGCCTCCCCATCCTCGAACTGGGCAGTGATCACTGCTCTGGGGGTGGATCTTTGCCTTCTGTCAGGGATGTCATGGATTTTATTTTTTTTCATTGTCTCTGATGTTCAGGGACATTTTAAAATTGAAGTAAATAATTTAAAAATAAGTGTTAAAAGTAATTAATTCAAAACACATAAAAGCACTTAATGTTTTTAATAATTCCAAAAGCAAAGTGATTAAAAACCCTTGTACTCTCCTTTCGTCCTTGATGAACAGACCAGAATCACAGTTGAAATCATCAAGGTTACAGATTCCCATGAGGGGTCTGATCTGATTAGGAACTGAGAGGTGATTTCTCAGATGGAAGTCTGGGACTCAAATGACTGACAACCAGTAGCTGTCCTTTATCACTGTTCCTTCATTATTAGTTGGTCAACGTTCTCAAAAGTTGCAGCAAGTGCCATTGTGGTGGCACAGTGATCACAAGGACAGAAGCAGTTCCAGACACATTACCACCTTCCATGACCTTTTAATGATGGGTAATAATTGCATCATTGACATTGTTGCTGACATCCTAAAATCCAATATACTCCAAAGTGCAAGAAAAGGCAAAGAGAAGAAAAACCTTGTAGTGTTTCTTGGCTCAGCCAAGAATATTGACTAAGACCAGGAAGAGCACAGCATTGTCTATGTCTAGTGGGGCTAGAAATTCATTTGCATTATGCCAAATAAAACAGCCCTATGGGACTGAAAATTGCGTTAACATGGAGTAAAGGGTTTTTGCATGCATTCCTGGATGCCTTAAGTGTTGGTTGTGAATATTGTCTGCTGGTTTCTAGCAAGATTTTCAGGTTTATTAGTATTGTCTCTCAGTTGCCAAAGATGGCATCAACAGGAGCACAGCATCCAAAATTCATTAAACATGTTGCTGTTCACTCGAAGAACCAGCTTTTACTAATCCTGATGGTGTGAAGGTAATACTTAAAGGGCTAATCGTACTAAGCCTGTGTCATAGAGTGCAGACCATCACACTTGTACACCTCGCACTGAACATTTGCCCTTTCCTGCATCTTCAAATGCTTTGCTGACTTCCAGTGCCTGTTTACCTGGGCTAAACACATTTCATGGATGGCATGGCCATGCAAATGATGTCTCCCAGGCACTTGTGGGACTAAGCCACAGAATGTGGACAGGAAATCAATACCAAACATCTTCTCTACCCCAGCTTTACAAGGATAGACGACTTGGTGCAGCGATGCCTACACAGGCAATATTACCAGAAGGTAATTCTTCTGCATACAAGATATCTTTATTAGTCACATGTACCTCGAAACGCACAGTGAAATGCATCTTTTGCACAGAGTGTTCTGGGGGCAGCCCACAAGTGTTGCCACACTTTTGCCACCAACATAATATGCCCATAACTTCCTTACCCATACATCTTTGGAACGTGGGAGGAAACCAGAACACCCAGAGGAAACCTATGCAGATACAGGGTGAATGTGCAAACTCCTTACAGGCAGCGGCCGGAATTGAACCCAGGTTGCTAGTTCTCTAATAGTGCTACACTACCATGCCTGCCCCAACTTCATAAAATTTCAAGTACAAGCTTGTGTAGGGATCATTCCCACCTTCACCTTCCCAGCCTGGGGATCATTCCAGTCTGCATCTGCTGTGATATTCTGTGTCATTGCATTAGGGCAGCTCAAAATATCACTTGTATTTGCGGTTCTCAACAGTCATCAGCAGCCAGGGTGTCACTCCTTACTGCTCCGCTGTGCACAGCATACCTTGGGCACCAGGTGAGCTCATGCATTACCTGCCAGAATGGAGAAAGAGAGGATCAGCAGTGAAGAATGCAGAAGCAGCAGGTTGAAGGTGCTTACCAGGATGACCATAAAGAGCTGCAACAACAGGAAGGCAAGGGCGAGCAGCCACTCAATCCGCACGCGCACGCCAAGTCTGCCTGAAGACAGCCCCTTATTAAGCATGTTGTGAGGCAGCATCTGACTCTCACTCGCCCTGTAACCTCTCTCTGTTCCTGCACACTCATTCTTAAGGCACTTGTGCATTTGTAGGGTCTTTTAAACCACTACAGTATTGAAGGAACAGTGTGCAGTTAGTGTGACACAAGTTAACTACTTTCATCTTTGCAATGCAACCACGCTGCAGCTGATAACGATTTCCAGTAAGTTATTTTAGCTTGATATGGATGCAGGCATTCTGCGTCATTAGAGCAGGCTCAAGCCTCCAATTTACTAGTTGGTTTCAATCTGACTTCACAACAAAGGTTTCTGCAAAAATACAAATATAATTGTATATCCAGTCGGATCTTATTGTGAGCAGTGCAGAGAATGTACCCAAGAGTCTCCTCCTAAATGACTGGAGCTGATTCAGGAGCTTCCCTTCCCCTCTTGTTTTACTGATGCTCACTGAACCAGGTGTTTCCCCTGATGAAATATGCCCCTCTAATCTAACCTTTTCCCTCACACTGCAGGTATCTGAGTTGCAGTTCGATAAGATAAGATTTCTTTATGAGTCACATGTACATCGAAACACACAGTGAAATACATCTTTTGCATAGAGTGTTCTGGGGGCAGCCCACAAGTGTCACCACGCTTCCAGCGCGAACATAGCATGCCCACAACTTCCTAACCCGTATGTCATTTTTTGGAATGTGGGAGGAAACTGGAGCACCCGGAGGAAACCCACGCAGACATGGGGAGAACGTACAAACTCCTTACAG
>JARFYF010000058.1:16186722-16198309 GCA_030265395.1 Rhina ancylostomus | reverse complement strand
AAAAAATTGGACTGGTTATCACTCTTTTTGGGGGAAAATGTTTGTTGTTCACTTGATGGTTATAATCTTCATTCTAACTTGGTGTTTTCTTAATTTTTTTTTTTGATTCCAGATTTTATTCCATGTTTGTAATGCCCATTTTCTTCACAAGGCTCCACTTTCTATCTGTTCTTGAAAATAGTGTCTAGCACAGCATTAATCTGTTTTCTGCTGGTAGTCATCACTAACAATTGCTATCTGATCTAATGCTCTACACATCGGTATTCTAAGGTTGCATTCAATAAATTCTAGGAGTAAAATGCAACTTCACTCTTTCACCATCTGATAAAATATTTATTTGCAAAGTAGTCCATTGGATATGACAGACATCTCGTTGACTCTTTCAAAGGCTAATCAACAAAAATGTGTGCACTTTGATTGATTTAACTTGTCAATTTGAAGCCAAAGAAGTCAGGAGGTTGAAAACTAAAACCTGTTACAGTGTATACATACAGGATTGAGGTTAACTGTATATTTGCAGGAAATCCAAGCAATTGGACACTTTTCTCAGTTAGAGGATGGATATCTAATCCTTGATTGGAATGAGAATTAGATTTTGAAAATCAATGGAATTTAGAGGGAATTGAGATACTTAAAGTTTGAGTTGTCTTTTGCTTCTCCTTGTAAGAAGGCAGTGTACAGACATGCCTCTCCTCCAGTCACAAATATCACATATGCAACCAGGTTGATAGGTTTGATTCCTGAAAGGTACGATGAAAATGTATTTCATTTCATTTCATTTCACAAAGTACTTAAAAAAATTCTAATACTTGGTGTTCTTGGGTTAAGTGAAATTAAATGATCTACGTGTATTGATATATTTGTCTAATATGCAATTGTATACACAATGGCTGCTACTTCTGCACCTTCGTTTGATATTGGATTGGGTAGGCCTCAAGATCTCTTAAGTCATGCATCATAATGGAGTTCAAGTATCTTGAATATATCAGTTTAGTAACAAAGCTATTGAATGTAAATAGAGAGATTGGAATCAATTTCATTCTATCAACTAAAGCCAGTAAGTACAGCAAAAAATCCTTTTGTCAGCCTTAAATACCTTTCTTGTTTCCACAAGCTTTCAAACAGGTCCCAATGTTAAGGTAAAAAAAAATTGCTAGATCTTTCACATTAGAAGGAAAATTAAAAAGAATACTGCAGATGCTGCAGATCTGAAATAAAAACAGAAAATGCTGGTCAGGCAGCATTCGGAAAGGAAAACACAATTATTGTTTCAGATTGAATGTCCTTTGCCATTTCTGAAACATTAACTCTGTTTCTCTTTTCACATAAACTGCTTGGCCTGCTGAGTGTTTTCAGCAATTTTTGTTTTTATTTTAACTTTTAATTTTATTTTGCATTAAGAATGGGCTAAGTTTTTATATTCATTTTATATTCATTTCTACATTCTTGTAAAAGTTGTCAAATCAACTCCTATTTAAAACATCCTTTATACCCAGCATCCTTTATACTTTGTCCAGTGAAGCATGTGCTATAATAAACTAACTTGAATTTGGATGGGGTAAACTTCAAAACTTGTCTTCCAGAACCAAAGGTAATTAACTGAAATCCTGGAATTCAGCTTGGCACTGTAGATTTGGCTTAGGTTTGATCTCCCCGTGATTTGTAAACTGCTTCAGGTCTGAATTAATCTGTACAATAGCAATACAACTTTCTGAAAAGACTAAAGATTCTAATGAAAAATTACTTTTGAATTGCTGATCTCTGGCCTTTGAAGTGTAACTTCTACTTCTATTTGGAGCTGCTGACATGATGTTCTGGTACATGGATGACCTTATTCACATAATGAGTGGTTGCTGTGTTTGAAATGAACATTGACATTGCAGTAAATAGGAAATGAAACATAGAACATGAAGGTTTTATTGAGAGGCTTTGCTTCAATGTTTTAACATCTGGGAAACATTGACATGAGTTCTTTTGAATAAATTGATAAAAAAAATTACAGCCTGGCTTTGTGAAGAAATACATTTACAAAGTAATTTAGTGGCGAGAAAAAGCCAATTCAGACAGGGAAAAAAAATCACCATTCAATCAGATTTCAACTGGGAAAAGAGATTTTTCAGATTTAGAAGGATCATTTTAAAGATGTTATTAAATCTCATTTACCTGAAATGATGGCCAGTGGTTCTGGCACAGAATACATGGAGCTCATTATGTTTTCCAATCGGAATCCCACCGTGTCAGTTGAATAAATCATTGCCATATTGAATAATGACGAAGAGCATTGAGCCTACAAACTGTGGAGCGCACCATTTATGTGCATTACAGAATGGAATCTTGGGAGAAAACGAGCCATCAAAAGCAATCAAGGACTTACAAACTTTGAGAAATAGTCTCTGGACCCTGTGGTGTGCAGTGTATGGAAGTGTCTGTACACATGTAGTGGCATCCAACTTTTTGAAACATCCATTTGGAAATTCAGTTGCATGTGTGAAATCAGCAGATAGCATGGGGCACTCATGCAGAAGTATGTTTTCTGAGCCAATGGAGGGTCCACTTCAGCGATAGTTAAAAGGAACCAGCTTGACCGATTCTGGGTTTGTGGGGACTGGCAAGCTTACTTTGGATCACCATGACGCATTCTCCCAGATCCTAGTTAACATCTTTAATATTCAAATTATCTCATATTTTCACTAATTTAAATTGATAACTCTCCTAATGTCTTCTTTCCATGACTGTTTTCTACTTATTATTACAACAAATGTGTGGCCCAATCTCCGTCCTGCATTCAGTTTTCCACGCTTGTCAGTTAATGATTTCATATTTAGCCGTTAACCACTTTCAGTATGCACTTTCTCAATCTGCCTCTTTTTTTTCTCCAATATTTCCCTTGCACCTGCACTGTTAACATGGTCCATAATTTCTATTCAGTTTTCATTCAGTGCTCACTCTGTTATCATTACTTCTTGCTGTGTTCTCCTGGGGCTGTGTTGCGATTGGTCTGGTATTGACTGGATTTGCTTTTGGCCAATGTGATTTTTTGAAATCATGGTGTTTTCCATTTAGTTTTTCATTTGCTGCTCTTTTCCCATTTCTTCCAACTCAATGGGCACTGGCAACTTCCCCTAATTTTTGTTGTTGTTCCCTGTTGTGCCAAAGTGAATTGGTGCATTAGAAAAGGGATTACATATTAATTACTTGTACAGTACCATCTGACATATTGGTGAATAATTACATAGCTAAGTAACAATGGCACAATCCACCAGGAGAGTACTGCCGCAAAGCTCTAGTAAGCGGCATTCATCTTTAAAATGTGGGTCCAAATTTTAACTGCATGCCAATTTAGGATAAGTAGGTTTGCTACTGTGTGGGAGCTCCAGACAGTGAGGGTACCGCAACCGATGTGGCCTGTGTAATATTGGTTGGAATCACTTTAAAATTTGCAAAATAGTGTGTTCTTACAGCACTATTTATAGATGGAACTAAAGAGAGAACCAGAGAGGACCTCATTCTGTGCAGAAAGCCACAGTAAAGAAATGCTGTTTTGTTACAAAGAAAGCTTTTCTTTTATTAGATGTCCCCTTGTTATTTGTTTGAATTACCAACTACTTTCCTGTATCCATGAGAGAGGTTACTGACAAAAGAAATTGACAGGTGATGAGATAAAGAGGAGACAAGTTCTTCTGCGCTTGGCTTTTCAAATTTGCTAGGTTGCTGGATTGGAGGCCACTTCAGAGGTGAGAAGTCCCACAGAAATTAGTGTGGGAAAGAGAAGTGATAAATGTAGTAGACATGAGTGTGAGTGTACCTTCACGGTGTACTGTATGGTATGATCTTGATGCATTGTTGTAACGGACACTTGGTGTTCAGTTCAAGAACAGCTGACCTCAAATAATGACGTTCAGGTGGTAGTTCTGTCTGGTCACCAGAGAAACTCACCAATACTACAATAATATTACATTTAGACCCACCTCCTGTATGGTGAGAAGCTCTTTGGCATTTCAGTGCCAGAAATTTTATATTTTAGAAGATATTTTGTTCTGGTAAACTCACTTAAATTTAATTATTTACCTCCTCTCTCCATCTCATCAAGTCATGAGCCTTCACCTCTGTGCCTTGAAATGTCTTGGACCAGCCCAGTCATAGATTTAGCTTCCATTTACCTTCATGATGAACAGTGTTTAAAGGTGACACAAGAGACTGCAGATGCTGGAATTTGGAGCAAATAGCAAACTGCTGGAGGAACTCGGCAGGTTAGGTAGAATCTGTGGAAGCAAAGGGACAGTCGATGTTTTGGGTTGGGACCCTGCAGTCAAGAAGCTGCAGTCCCATGATGAAAATGGTTGATGGCATACACACTGGTGTGGATTCCTAAGCCAGTGTGTTACAGCAGTACCAGTGAAAACCTTTCCCTTCAGAAGCACCTCTTTCCTCTTTGTAATCAATGGGTAAACTGATCCTTTTCGTTTGCAGGCTGTTGCTAATTGGAAATGTTCTGTGAGATTCAACGACATGATACATCTTGGTCCTGCTTGTCAATTTGAGCAGTGATTTATAGCTGTGACCTTCTTGGGATCAGACTTGTCTAGTTAATGCAGCAATAAAATACTCATTAGCTTAATATAGAACAGAATATTTCCCATTGCTTTTTGGGCTGAGGGAGAGTTGTGCATGGATGTATTCATTTCCTTTCTGCATTTTCCTGAGGTATTTCTTGATTTTATCCCATTTGTCACAGACTATGGATGTGATGTGAGCCTTTTTTCATGTTCATTACAGAGATGGATGATTGTGCTGAACTGGAAGATTTTTCCAATTTGTACTAATTGACATGTATAACTTGATGCAACGACTTCAGAGACTTCAGGCTGTAACAGACCTACAGGATATAGGCCCTTCAATAAAGTAACACTGCTTTCTTGACACCTGCTATTACCTACTTGAATCTGAGCCTCTCTCTGTCAGATTCTGTGACCTGCAGTTGAAAGTATTGACTGATAAAACACTGTTCAGCAGGAAGTGAGATGGGTGTTTGTTTCACGTTCCAATCTAAGTGGCCTGGGTTAATCACAAGTGAAGACAGGATGGCAGGGTTGAATGGAAGGCCAGACCTCTAGATGCTTGCCTGCTCATCATTTCAATTGCCGTCACCGAATGGTTTTAACTTTCAAGGCTGGAGCTCTGTAAAAACTTCCCCTTCTCAGTCTTCAGTTGCCATGAAAGCGTGTTACAACAGGGCTCATGCACTCTTGGACGAGGCCCTCCGGCAGCCATATTCTATCACACAGGATTCCCTTCCAATACAGAATCCTTACTATACAATGTAGATGCCCTTACTGTGGAACCAACAGACAATCTGCTGGAGTAACTCAGTGGGTCAGGCAGCATTTGTGGAAGGAAGTGGACAGGACAGTCAACATTTCGGGTTGAGGCCCTTCATCTGGACGTCCTTCATCAGAGTTCTCCAGCATCTTGTTTGTTGCTCCAGACCGACTATCTGCAGTCTCTTGTGTCTCCATCATGATAGAATCAGACTTACACACAAAGGAAATCAAGTATGCCTTAGATGATAGAGGTGTTGGAAGGTGTCGTTAGGTTGAGGTGGAATTTGTGAGATGTTACAGGGGTTAGAAGCCAGAGTTGGCAGGGTTGGTAGTCAGGGACTTGAAGTAAAGATGAACATCAGCAGAAATGACGGCGTTAGAGGAAGAGGAATGTGGACCAGACTTGAGATTGGGTGGCAAGCAATTTGTCTGGGGTCAGAGGATGGAGTGGGAGGCTTAGGTATACCATCAGGGGCACCAACAATATCAACAGTGAGGTAAGGTAGGGTGCATAGGAACAAACACCAAATAGGATTTGTGGAGGGATCTACCTGCTGGAAGATTGATACCTCTTACTCTTTGTCAGCAGATCAAGTAAAGTTGATCTACTTAACCTTCATCAAGGGAGGTCTCAGTGTCCCTGTTGTAATCTTCTTCACTGTGAGTGGCCCATGCACTGTCTGATGTGCACTCAGGATCCAGAACAGATTTTAAAAAGTGATCAGGTTTTAGATTACATTCCATTACATGGTGCACTGAACACTGGGTAGTCCTTGTAATAGGAGTAAGCACATTGCAGCAAGTACACACAAGATCACTCTTGTGTTGTTATTCTTTGACAAGAATGCTTAATAGGATTTGGAATTGCAAACAGTTTAATTATTTCCACATAGATGTGAGTGGCACACTTGGGAATTTTTGTAGTTAGCTAACTCTACAGGCCGGAGGCTCCAGCTAAGTGTATGCTCAGCCATGTTGTTGAATCTTTGGACATCAGGTCTTAAGGTCAGTTGTGACCCAGAGTTCACTCAGGAGTTCCCTGAGTCCCATTAATTTTCAGAAATGACCTTTAGTAGTAATTGTGCTGGATCCAATTCAGAGAGTTCCAATGTTATATGTTTGCCTGTAAGTAAAAGCCTAGAACTCCGTTGGCACCCATAGGGGCATATTAATCCTTCTTGCACAATGTCACAGAAACATGCTTTACTTGTTGGCTTGCTGCTAAAAAAAGTTCAGCAGCATTCTAGGCATGAGGAGTTTGGTACTGCAGAATGGTTTCCATCAGGAGGTAGGCATTTGCAGCGAGAGCAAAGAGAAGTAGCAGGTAAGTCCAGCAGTCAGGAGTTGGGCAGGCTGATCCAGGCCTAGGACTCGATAGGTGTTGTTGGATTAGGACCTAGGGTCTGGTGAACAGATCAATGGGTGAGGGGAATCGATTAGGGGTAATGAGTAAGGAAGGGTGTTGGTGTGCTCGAGTAATTCTGTACTGACTAAATTAAAGCAGTAATCGAAGTTGCCAAGACTGGGCAGACTCAGTAATGTAGCAGTTAGCATAACGCCAGCGACCTGGGTTGAATTCTGGCCACTCGCTGTAAGGAGTTGGTATGTTCTCCCCTAGACTGCGTGGGTTTCCTCTGGGTACTCCAGTTTTCTCCCAATTCCAAAGATGTATGGGTTAGGAAGTTGTGGGGACACTTGTGGGCTGCCCCCAGAACACTCTACGCAAAGGGGGCTTTTCACTGTGTGTTTCAATGTACATGTAGCTAATAAAGAAATCTTATAAATACTGCAAACAAGGAGTAGGCTTATTTCTAGTGACATAAAATATAAAAGCAATATTAGAATCCTTTGTTGGACCACACTTAAACTACCTGATGCAGTCCCAGCTTTAGAACATAGAGCATAGAACAGTACAGCACAGGAACAGGCCCTTCAGCCCCCAATGTCTGTGCCAAACACAATGCCAAACTGAATTAATTTCTTTAGTCTGCACATGATCCATTTCCTTCTATTCCCTGCAAATATCATTTACAAGCAGGATATTGAGCATGAGAGAGCTGGGAAGATTTACAAATGTCGTACCAGAATGGAGAGAAAGATTGGGCAGTTCTTTACTCATTAAAGGAGATGGCAAGGAAACCAGTGGGAATTTTGTTTGCGTTATGAAGGCATTTGTGGGGGGAGAGGGTGGATGTGGAGAAATATTTTTTCAGGGGAGAGTCTCAAATGAGAAAGCATAAAAATCACACTGCCTCAAACAGATTACGTTAAGAATTTAGGATGCATTTTGCATCACTTGGTCCGAACAGATGACATCAATCTGGTTGGGCCGTCAGCTAAAGGGTACTGGGAAAGTGAAGTAAGTATTTTTTAATTTATGGGTCCACTCCCTCAGGCTTCTGGATCTAAATTTTAGGCTTTTTTTCCTTCCTTACCACAAGACCATTGGAGCGTAGGTCCCCACACTACTGGCAGGCAGTCTGGGGCCACCCACTTAACCAGAATGCAGTGGTTGCTCACTGATTCGTTCCCAACCATTCCATGTGGGATGTGGCCCAACCAGGCAGTTAAAAACACTGTAGCCTCCTACATTAGAAACTGACAGGGCATTAAATGAGGCAGGAGTGGCTTTAACCACCAGACTGGTGTATTTCCTGCTGTCAGTTTATAATATCCCCCTTCGAATGTAATTCGACTCCAATTATTGTGAAGTAATGGAAGGTTATCCATTGTCATCCAAAATCAACCTCAATCACACAAATCCTGTGATCCTGAGAAACACTCGTGTTTTCTGGAATCTTCTACCAAAGTAATTTTGATATAGAAACCTAGGCGTGTGATTTAAGGTCGCAGAGGTGTTTTTACAGTCTCTCTGCACTGGGAACTTTCCAGTATGAAACGACTGGTTATTGGGAACTGGGGTGGGCTGATTAGAATGACGTAACTCATTGAGATTCAAATCTGGGTCTCGTTACCTAAAGCATCAAGTAATAGTTTTTAATTTCAAAGTTTCCTTATTAAAATTAATCAATCAGTCCTGACATAAACCTGTGACAAAGACTGTCGCAAAGCAATGAACAGATTTATTGTTTGATGAACTTTTTAGTAAATACAACTCTCATGAGGATATTCACAAATAACATTGGTAGGGTACTGGCAAGGCTGGTTGGTCTATTTCTCTGAAATTGATTCTCTGGATTTGATTGGTCCATGCTGTGGACATTATAACTCAGTTAAGATGGGTCAATGATTGCGACATACTTTCATACAACAGTTTCAGAGGGAGGCAACTGTAGAGTTTGTTACTGTAATGTTATTCTAGTTACATTTCCTTTTCTCGAGGACACTGTATTTTCCTCTCAAGGCTGTGTTTACATAAGGACAGGCTCAGTCTCTGATGTGGCAATATAAAAAAATCAGCCATTGTTTGCATTGTCTTTAGTGGTGAGTCTGTAAAATCAATAGTAGATACAAGGGCAAACAGACACCATGTATGTTGGTGGTGAGGATGGAGAAACTGGGATTACTTTTGATGTCAGTTACAAAAACCTGCATTTGTGACATCCAAAATGAACTTTTGCTGTCAGCTTTTGATCTGGTCTGGAGGATTTCTTGCAGCTGTAATAGATTCAGCCAGTCAGTTAACCCTGTAGCTGCCAAGGAGATGATAAATTCCGACACCTAGCCTAATTAAACTGGATCTGTTCAAGTTTCCCAATATTGAAAATATATATCTAAATAGTAATGCCCAGTGAGTTCAATATTGTATTTTCATACAGTTAAAGTGTTGATGGCCATGCCTATCCTCATGTTTTCCAGGGATTTATTATGGACCTTTATTGTAGGAGAGTAGTGTTGTACAGCAGAGGCAGGTTGGTGGAGGAGTTTTGATCAGGGGATGCTCGATGCAAGTCCCATTCTCTTGTATACATCAGTGAAAGGGTGAAGATGACTGGAAGCTCAAACTCTGAATGTGCACTCTCCGTGTGGCAGCTCGATGACTGAAGCTGGGAGACCTTGGTTCTGGAGTGAAGTCAATGGAGGTGGGAACCTTGTTGCAAGTGAGGTGCAGCACTGTGGCAAGAAAGGTCAAGGAAAGTGTTAGGGTGATGATCCAGCTTTGTTTAACACCAATCTGCACTGAGATTGGTTTTATTGTGGACCCCTTGGTTAAGATTATGCCTTGCCTACTGCCATGATAGAGATGAATTTCTGCAGACAGCCAAAGGATGCTCTATAGTTCCTTTCAAATGATAAAATGAAAGGATTTTCAGAGATTGTGTATGATGCCTGAGGCTGCTCCTCACATTCCTTTTACAATTGATGTGCAGAGAAGATCATGTCCACTGTGCCTCCAGGTAGGTGGTATCCAGAATGTGATTCAGTGAGCAGCTCTTCAGCCACTAGGAGGAGGTGGATGTGGGGGACTCTGGTGATGGCTTTCCTTGCGACAGAGGACTCATCAGGAATTAGATTTGTCTCATTTGAAGATGGTCATGAATACATCATCACTCTGGCATGTTCCCCTCAGAGGTGAGGTTTGACTTTGTCAGCTAAGTTCTGCTCTGCCAAGTTTTTTCTATTTACCCGTGAGGCCTTGTTTCTCGGTTGGTGTATAGCCCTCTCAACTTTTTATCGATGTGTGGTGAGAATGAGACTGGACCAGATAACATTCTGTGCATGGAATCAAGTGCACTTATGTCAACAAATGAATCACAATTGAGGACATTTTCAAAGTATTTCTTGCAGTGAGCACTGACTGCTCTCTGTCCTTCATAAGTTCACCTTCAATCTTCGCTCTTACAGACTGTGACTCTGGGTGTCCTACTTTGGCTTCATAAGCCACCTCAGAGCCCAAAGAACAGGAGTGGATGTGTCATCCTTAATCCCAAGGGGGTGTCTCAGAAGCAGAACAAGAAGATGACTCATCAAAGCATTAGATATGGATAGAGGTGAATACTTAGAACTTCTGAAACAATGTACTACTTGATACAGGCATATCTATCAACATGATGATTGAATAAACCTTTGACAATCTTCAATCTCACTATTAATCTACTCTAACTCAGTGAGAAAATGCCAGAATATTTCCTAACAATAGAGCTAATCTTTTGACAGATGTGGAGACACATTTTTCACAGATGACATTCAAATCCATGAGTGTTAACGTGTCATTCTATGTAATCTCAGCTGACTGTGACATCTAGCTGAATTTCAACATAGCATCAGTTCTTCACTTTTGCAGTGCCTACAACTGACCCCAGTGGTCCTGAAGAAAAAGTTACTGAACAGCATTTTGCTTATTTGAATGGCAGAAATGATCAACACAAAAGCCACAGGGCAACATCTTGCTTCCATATCACTATGTGTGACACCAATCCAGTCACCAAGTGGAAACATCGTGGAAACCATTGTGATATTGCAGATATGCTGCAATGGTTGCACTTGATTTACTATGAACTCATGATTGCACCTACTATGGATCATGTATTTTCAGATTTTCATTCCACAGTCATTAGTGGAACATGTTATACATATTTCTCACCAAGACCAAGGGGGAATCATGAAAACTGCAAGTAAAATTCCCTTAATAGATCACTTGGTTCAACATCACAGATGTTTAACGTGGCAAGCAAACCACCATGTCATGACTACAAAAATGAATAAAGAGCCTAGGTTAACAAGTTGATGTTGCAGATTTACAGTATGTTAATCGTTTGTTTCTCATTATCAGTGACAATAGTAGATTTTTTTGCTGTAGCTTTCTGTAGAGAATCTATTGTAGTCATCAACAATTATAAACAAAACTTGATGATGTCTTTGCATTGTTTAGTGATCTGCAACAGTGCGGCTGGATAATGGAGCACCATTCAACAGTGATGACTTCAACTACTTAGATTTCACCAATCATGAAACTGCCCTTCACTGGCCATGCACCAATCAGATTTTGTGAATACCAATGGAAGTCATCTATACCAATTGTGACATGGGAAAATCATTGGAAGGCAGAACTTGAGGTTTTTTACAGAACTATAGATCAAGGCCATATTCATTTAAATGAATACTGCACGTACATGTCTTTCAAAGATAACCTGCAAGATAAATAATTAATGAGAACTTGACAAAGCAAAAAAAGACATCATAACAGCAAATGCAGGGAAACATGTGAAATTCAGATCTTGCCATTACAGCTTGTGAAACATGCTGAATTATAGACAGACTCTTTCTTCATGCAACCATTTGAAGAAATGACCACAATGGATCTG
>JARFYF010000058.1:16157275-16169456 GCA_030265395.1 Rhina ancylostomus | reverse complement strand
AGGAAGCTGCTGTTTTTCCCGGGGAAAGAAAGCCGTCCAAGCACCACCTCTAGAAAGACGATTGTGCGCTGGAGCATGCCCAATAGTGGTTGAATGCTTCTGTGTATAACAATTTTAACTTTTAAAGGAAGTTTTATCTTCCAATCTCCGGTCACGTAGAATCATGACATCATTCCAAAATAGGAACAGAACCATGTGTGGCTTTTATTTTCCAAAAAGAATCATGGGAATTGGGAATACCCACATGACTCTCAACATCCTGTCAACAGGAAGTGATTATTGCCGTGCATGGAGACTGACACTCCCATGATCTGAAGAAACCACTCTTGTTTTTTTTATTCCTTGCAGGACATAGGAAGGATGGGGAAATCGATGTGAATTGTAATGAGGTAATAACTCCATTAACTTTCCATTTTTAGGATTGATTCAAATCTGTGTTGACTGGCATTACTGAGTACTCAATTCTATTTTGACACTTTAATGGTTGCAAATGATTGTCCGCAGTAACATTGTGCCTCAGGATTAATTAATTAACTTCACAAATGTTGGTGTAAACACATAAGTTTGTACATCACAAAATCTGGCTTTGATTCACTGCTTTATTCAATGCTACAGGTGCCAAAATACCTCCTTTTCTATCCAGGTCACGCATGCATATTTTTGTACAACTCTTGCCATCAGTCACATTGGATAGTGCCCCAGTTTGTGTATTGTGCACAAACACCATTGCAGAAAGAAGGACGATCGTTACATTAATCATTGTATTTTGAAGCCAGCACTGCCAAATTAAGACTTTAATAATGCTGTTAACACCCTGTGTTTCACCCACAAGTTAAATCTACCCTAGGACTACCCCAACATCTGCAATTTAAGAGAACTAACTACAGTATTACTATTGGGAAGTGATTGACTTGTCATTATGATTGGTTTAACCTGATTGATGAGAAGTCCCTACAATCATTAGGAAATGTGATGGTTGAGGTCAGCATGCAAACTTCATGAGTAACAGACATGAAGTCAGTGTTGGTCTGGCACTGGGAATCAAATATGACAAGGAAAATAGGAGCATCCAACTTAATGGAAGGAGGAGGAGGAGAGCCCCATCCAGCAAAGGTGTTTAGATGTGTTCAGTTGAAGTGGCTGAGACCTAACACATTAACTGTTTCTTTTCCACAGATGCTGCCTGACCTGGTGAGTTTTCATTATTCTCTGTGTTTAGTGATCAGATTTTTCATGTATAGTTGGGTGATAAGCAATGTCTTGGGCTGGTTTTATAAAGCAGATGGTCACAAAAGTCTGCAAACACAACCTTAACCACATAGTTGGGCAATAGCGTCATTGCTGGTGCCAGTCAAATTCATGATGGCCCTGAAACTTTTAGTTCAGGGCTTCTTCCAGGTAGTAGTCATGGTCATTATAGAATCATAGAATCGTACAGCATAGAAACAGACCATTCAGCCCAATTTGTCCATGCTAAACAGTGGGCACACCTCTGTATTAACTCCATCTCCCAACACTTGGTCCATAGCCCTCTATGCCTGAGCAATTCAAGTGTTCATCCAGACACTTCTTAACTGCTGTCAGCAAGCCAGGTTCAACCACTTTATCTGACAGTGCATTCCAGGTACTTACCACTCTCTGGGTGAAGAAGATTCCCTTCTATCCTCTATAAATCTCTTCCCCCTTGTCCTAAACCTATTCCTTCTAGTTTTATCTGACTCTGAAATGGGGAAAACTTTCCTGCAGTCTACCCTACTGATACCCCACATAATTTTATATACCTCAATCTCCTCTTAACTTCCTCCACTTCAAGAAATAAAGACCCAGCTTTTCCTATAACTGAACTGCCCCATCCCAGGTATCACCCTGGTGAACCTCCTCTGCACCCTCTCCAGCACTATCACATCCTTTCTGTACCTTGGTGACCAGAATTGCACACAGTACTCCAACTGAAGTCTGACCAGTGCTTTATAGAATTGGAGCATGTCCTCCCTCCTTCTGTATTCAGTGCCCAACTAATGAAGACCGGTGTTGCTTATGCCTTCATAACCATGTTGTCTACCTGCATTGCCACCTTCAAGGATTTGCAGTCTTGTACCCTGAGGTCCACCTGTTCCTTGAGAGTCCCTAAGACCCAGCCATTCATTGCATATGTCCTAGTCTCATTATTTTCCCCAAAATGCAACAACTGATATTTGTCTGGATTAAACTTCATCTACGATTTTTCAGTCAATTTCACCAAAACATCAATACTATCCTGCAGCCTAAGAATATCTTCCACACTGTCAACAACTCAGCCAATCTTTGTGTCATCCACGAACTTACAGCCACATCCAAGTCATCCACGTATATTGCAAACAGCAAGGATCCCAGCACCGATCCTTCAGGGACACCACTAGTCGCAGGCATCCAATCACAAAAACAATCCTGTACCATCACCTTCTGTATCCTATTGCCAAACCAGTTTTGGATCCTATGAGCCAACTTGCCCTGGATCTCTTGGGCCCTAACCTTTTGAACCAGTCTTCCATGTGGGACCTTGTCAAAGGCTTTACTAAAGTCCACGAAAATCACATCTACTGCCTTGCCCTCATTGATACACTTGGTGACCTCTTCAAAGAATTCAATAAAATTGGTTGGACAGGATCTGCCCTTAGTAAAGCCATGCTGGCCATCTCTGATTAATCCCTGCCCTTCCAAGTGATCATTAATCCTCTCCCTGAGAAGACGTGCAATCCTTCCCAACTTTCTCTGGGTTAATGCATTCAGCAAGTTACTGAATGCTTTTTAGGTCAGGAATTTTCTTTTGGATTTCAGCCTTCAGGCGCCTGTGGAGCTGTTTCTGTTCCCAATCGAAGAACAACCTGCATTTGGACTTAATGTGCGCCTGGATCTCCTGGCATTCTCATCAAAGCAGTCCTGGTGTTTTCTGGGAAAAAATGCCAAGAATCTCTTCACAGGCATTAATTTTGTAGACTTCGCAGAAGCTCAGATGCTGTGGTCTCTGCAGCTTCTGTTAGTTGGGGGTCATCAAGTTATTTGTGAGGAGAGTTACTGTATCTTTGCAAGGCTATTGAGACCTTCCTTGTTGAATTTCTCACCCACCTGAGCACAGATGGACTTAGGCACAGATGGACTTGTCCATTGCCTCCTTCTCACTTCCTCCGTCCCCGTGCCCACCCTCATCTTTGATCCTTCCCACCCCTGAAACTGTTCTATGTTCAGCTGAAGAACAGATGAAGGCTGGAAGTGGTATAGAAAGTCCTGCAATTCACTATTAAATGTGGTATGATTGAATTCTTCAGCACACTCAAGGCCACCTGTGGTCCAAACATCAAAGAGGGGATTTGCCCAGGATTCAGAAATAGCCAGAACTTACTAGAGACTTTGAAGAACTCCTCAATCAAGACTCTGTTCTCAGCATGAGTGTCCTTGATTTTATTTCACATCAAGCTAGCCCATTAAGCCTCACTCCCACCCCTGAGGCATCAAGAAATCAAAACGGCTGTATAACTACTGAAAAAAGCAGAGCTTTGGAAACATACAGTATATTAATGATTTAAATAAAAGGAATTAAAAGTAACACATTTGACAACACATAGCTGAGGGATTATGAGAGGGAAGAAGGGAGTGTGAGCTATCAGGAGGATGCAGCATGGTTTCAGAGTGATTTGGATAGATGCAGCTGACATTTAAGAGGCAAATGGCACATTGACCTTCACAGCGAGAGAGATTGACTACAGGAGCAAGGAAGTCCTGCCTTAATTGTACGGGACCTTGGTGAGACCACACCTTAAGTGCTGCTTTTAGTTTTGGTCTCCTTATCTGAGTAAGGATGTTCTTGCTCTGGAAGGAGTACAGCGAAAGTTTGCCAGACTGATTCATGGGATGACCAGAATGAAGTATGAAGAGAGATTGGAACAACTGGGATTATATTCACCAGAATCCTCTCAGGACTGGGCAGGCTAGATGCAAAATGGATTTTCCCAGTGGTGGGGAAAGCCAGATCCAGGATTTCACAGACTAAGGATATAGGATATGCCAATTAAGGTTGAGATGAGGAGAAATTTCTTCACCCAAAGAGTGATGAACCCATGGAATTCTATACCACAGAAGGCAGTTGAGGCCAAATAATTAAATAGATTTGAGAAGAATATATAGTACTGATGGCTAAAATGATTGACAGATACAGGGAGAAAGCATGGTATGGAATGGCCTGTTCCTACTCCTTGTTTCTAAGTAACAGATGATTTCCCGGCTTAAGTTCCAAAACTTGGCAGAGAGGAACTACAGTCACAAATTCAGAACCTCACCTTGCATGTCAGAATGAGGAGGACATACTGAGGGACCTCAGACACACTGTAATTGTGACCATCTTCCAGAGATGGAGCTAATTGCAATTACTGCAATGGGGTCTGCCAGCTAACACAGGGAAAGTCATCGCCAGGGTTCTCCTCCACCACCTCATCCCAGTGGTTGAAGAGCTGCTCCCCAAATCTCAGTGAGACTTTTGCCCATCTAGAGGTACAACAGGCATGATCTTAACTGTACCAAACTGCAAGAGAAATGCAGAGAGCAGCTTCAACTACTGTACATAGATCTCATGTATACCTTAGACTCCATTAATTGAGAGGGACAGTGGAGCATCCTTCACAAGCTTAGTTACCTGTAGAATTTGTCTCCATTCGTGTCTGCTACCTTTCGAGATTTAACCTACAAGTCCCTAATAGACTTGATCTCAGTTCGAACTGACATTAAGGAAGGCCACATCATCGTTCCAACACTTTTCTCATTAAATATCATCACAATCTTGCATCTGACTTTTGACAAATGTCTTCCTGAAGAGGAGCTAATCTATTGGAAAAATGGGAAAATATGTTTTTTCTTTCTAGAACCAAATACAACCCAATTCAGATACTGAACTTAAGTACATAGATAATGCTTGCACATGTACTCATTAGGAGGACAAGTTCCTTGTCATCATTCAAGTAAAAAAAAATGCAGATTCTACAAATCTGAAATAAAAACAGAAAATGACAAGTTTTAGGATTCAGCTGGATTAATATCTGCTTCCTAATCCTTGTTATCTTTTAGTTGGGACATGGCCACCTTGACTTCTTATCCATTAGATTGGAAGAGTTATCAATCGTGTTCTCTCAATAATCATTGGGTATGGTTTGGAAAGATCTCATTGGCTGTTTCAAACCCTGTTAAAGTCTCTTTACTGGGTTGGTTTATCTGCTAGCACTATAAGGTTATCTAACTTGAGCAATAAGCATAACTTCTGACTATTATTTTCATGTTGACAGTATTAGAATGTTCAGTGTGAAGCTCTTTGAAAATTTGTTTTCTCAGTGCACTTGGAATGACAACTATGTATCTCCATTTAACACAACCTTGTTTTGTTTGACAACTCATGTCATTTACTATTGTATGGCATCATGTTTTCATCTAGACTTTTGACAGATCTGAGCCATCCCTTCAGTGCTGCATACCTTCTTAAGTACAATATCTTTTGGTGTGTTTTCAGCCATCTCCATTGCTGTAACTAGAAAATCATCAACTACTATTTTTTTAGGTTGCATTCCACTTGCATCTAATTTTAGCCCAAAATAGATCACCTCTCTATTTATGGATGCACTTTTGTGTTAATGTGGCAAAATGAACACTTCATCTGATATCCAAAGATTTTCTTCTTTAATACCTAATGCTATTACCCATCATCTTGATTGAATTGATGATGACCTGACCTTTTATTGTATCTTGTCTGTTGGAGCATGCAAAATCCTCAGTGATGCTATAACATATCATTTGAGTACAAATACAGGCCCTTATGTGAATTAATTACCAAATATTGCTGACTCTTCTTATCCACACTAATTTGTATATGTATTTAACAGATATAGTTTGGAGAAAACTTTCTTCATATCGATTCTGTGAGGTAGTTAATGGGTACTGATTCTCACTTACTGCCCATTTCAATGTCGTTTTGTAATTGCCACAGATTTGTTGGTTTTAGGTTACGTTGCAATTAGTGTTGCTCAGTTACTATGGCTTGACTTCAATAGACCTCCATTTTGTTCTAAGCTACTTGACTCCTCCTCCACTTCATCCTTTAAGGCAAACAAGACAGGTCGGAGTATACAATAATTGCCTTTGTATCTGCCTTGATAAGAATATTGACATACTTGTGTAATATTCTGGACATATTTGCTTATTTTCCTAATTTGTGTATCTAAATATGAGTTTGATGTATTCATACTGAAAATATCTCTCAGTCTTGCTCCAATTGTCAGAGCCAATCCTTGCCCATCAATGCTAGTTCATTCATGTAATCAGCTACAGAAACTTGTGGTTTTAGATGCTAATCATTATGTCTTACCAAACATTTTATCTGACCTAAAGTCTTCAGTTTTTGCTTGGATATATTTACAAGTTCACTCTAATTTTCATCAGTGATACTTGGCTGCACTTACTCCGATATGTGTCATTACCCAAGATTCAGCAACTTACTGTCATGTTGTTGCTCATGCCAACACACTAACCACATAACCTGACTTTGTCTTGAAGTCATTCTGTTCTCCAACATTGCTGCAGCTGGTGTAAACACTGAATGAACACAGTTCTCCATTGTTTGAACTGGCATCGGTACTTTGTAGACTTGCTCTCGATGGCTGTTTACTGTGACAACTGATCTTCTCTGAAGAAGTCACATTACATAAGATGCTTTGGGTAACTGTCTTGGATTTGGACTTGCATGCTGAAGATATGTCCTTTTACCTGAGAGTTAAAACAATCTGTTGTTTTGAATTGAAATGTGTGCCGCAGCTATAACACCTATTTGTGCCAGTTGCATTCACATACTTTGGATTCTGCTTTGCAATTGTGGCTTCAGGACAGTTTGATGACTGTAAACTGCCACCATGTTTGATTAATTTAATGGAGCTCTTTGAATAGGTGACTTGTGGAATAGATAAATTGGTATGATATGTTTAGATTTTCTGAAGGTTTTCAATAAGGTTCCACACAGGAGCTTGATCAACGGTTTGACAGCATGTGGAATTGTGATAATATACTGGCATGGACTGAGAATTAGTTAACAGACAGAAAACAAAGAATGAGAATAAACAGGTCTTTCTCATGTTGGTTGGTCAGGACTAGTAGGGTACCTCAGGGATTGGTGATTAGGCCCCAGCTCTTCACAATCTATACCGATGATTTGGTGGGGGTGGGGGGTCGGTCAAATATCATGTTGACAGGTTTGCTGATGATAGAAAGCCAGGAGGATGATGTCAAGAACGTTTAATGGGATATGGACGAGTTAAGTAAGTGGATAAGAGCATGGCAGATGGAAGTTAATGTCGCTAAGTGTGAGGTTATCTACTTCAGTACGTAAAACAGAGTAGTTTTAAATGGTGAAAGACTGGAAAGTGTTGCTGTTCCAAGAACCCTTGGTATCACAGTACAAATGTCCTGTCATTGTGGTTTGGCCATGTGAGGAGAATTGAGTAGACTAGGTCTGTATTCTCTCCATTTTAGAAGATTGAGAGGAGATCTCATTGAAGCTTATAAAAATATGACGGGCTTCAACAGACTGAATGGAGGGAGGTGTTTCCCCTATTTGAGGGCTCTAGAACGGAGCCCTCTAGAGGGAGGAGACACGACCTCAGAACAAAGAGTAAATCATTTAGAACTGAGATAAGAAGATGGATTTTCACTAAGAGTATGGTAAATCTTTGGATATCAGTCCCAGAGGGCTTCAGAGGCTCTATCATTGTTCATTCAAAACAGAGGTCAATAGATTTCTGGATATTCTGAATAAAGGGATGCAGTGATAGGCAGGAAAATCAAGTTGAGGTAGAAGGCTAGCTCAAAGGATCAGAAGGGCTAGTCTTGCTCCTATCTCATACTTTCTTACGTGTACCTCACATTGGACAAAATTCTTTAGCCTTCCATATACCTCATACATAGTTGAAGCAGTTTTGCTCACAAGATTCGGCATGTTTAGTGACTTGCCCCTCAGTGGAAGATAGTTCTGTTTCGAACATAAAAATGACCCGCATTGGAAACTTTTGCCTGGTATGCAGCTGTCTCTTTGGACATACACGTAAAGGATCACTTCATAAAGCTTGTTTTAGTAATCCTTTATTCTAGTCTGGCACATTCCATGTGTAGTGCACATTGTGCCTAGACTGCCAGTTGGGAGTGAGCAGAACTTAATGTTCCAGCGACTACAACAGAGCTACATGTTGGCTATTACTGAAGCTTTTCCAACTGAGCATTGAGGGAAAATAGTCACACCCATGGCTGAGGAATAATTGAGATAGATCTTTTAATTTTATTCTGTAGGGTTTTTCTGTGACAGGGAGACCTGCTGAAATATTCTGTATTTAAAGCTGTTATTGAATCCTTGCCAACAGCTTGAGCTCAGATCACATATGTAATTCTTGTTGGCTGGCTTCATTGGGGCATGGTAAGTGCCTTGGGGATGTTTCAAGCCTCTGTGCCCAGTGGGAAAAAAGGGATCAGGTGCTACCCATTACATTACCATATTGGGTGGCTCAGTAAGCAATTGCATGCAGCCAAATGACACAAACCAGGAAAGAGTTTGTGTGTCAGTAACACATAATGTATCCAGGCAGAACTGCTTATGCATTGTTCTTGAGACAAAAGGGTGTTTTTTTAATCTACAAAGACATTGCTGATTTCCACCCTAAGTATCCAACTTCCCTGGCTGAATTAAAATTTGGACTTGAAACATCTTTTAAAACAGAAATATTTAATACCATGCAGGATGAAGCCCATATATATCAAAGTGGCATAATGAAGCAATGTCACCATGCTATTATTAAAATCACCTAATATATTTTAACACTATCTAAGAGCATCATTTTGAGTTTGTGTTTTTTTTCTAGTAAAGGATAATTGCATTCATGACAATAGGTTGCCAAGTGGATGAGGGTTTGATAGAAATATTCCTCTGGTGGTTGGTGGATTGAGGTTTAAGTGCAGACAAAGTAAGGGCACATACTGTATGAGCAGTGACTGTGGCTATGCTATTAGCAAAACATCTTTCAAGGTCCCTACATATTTTTGAAATTGTGGGTAGTAGGAAAATTGTGAAGGAATAATTATGCCCACACAATTATTCAAAAAATCATAACAATTTTTGGCATGCATTTTATTGAACGATATACTACTCTTAGCATCAGGGGCCTGACAGTCTTTTATATTGGTTGAGAACTATGAAAACACCCAGTGTTACGCACAGTAATGTGGAAAGTAGCCCACCTAGCTCATATTCTTAGGGTGCGACATGGAGCAATTTTGATGTCACCTGGAGTGGATCAAGCTGGAGACCATTTCTGGGTGAAACCACGCCAGATGTGAGAATGGAAAAAGACATTTCTATGCACAATTCATGTTAACCTGCCTTTCATTTTCCCAGTGTCAGGCTACACCGTCCAGATGAAAGGTCTCGACCTGTAATGTCAACTGTCTATTTCCCTCCATATATGCTGCCTGACCCATTGAATTTCTCCAGCTTTTGGTGTGTTGTTCCAGATTCCAGCATCTGCAGTCTTTTGTGTCTCCAAGTGCCAAGTCATTGTTTGCACCCATTTCCATGTGTTTTCACATCGATTGAGGCATGGAGCTGCACTTGTGGAATGGTCTCAGTAGAATTAGGAATGCATCATGCTAGTTTGTTGCTTTTTTTCACTATAACACTACATTAGATCACCGGGTGACTTCAAACAAGCTGCTCAAATACCTGCCAAGGTCTGCAGTGTGATCCACAACCAGTAGCGACGACTTTTTCTAATATTTATCTACTGAAGTGCTTGCTCCACATGTGCCTCAGTAGTGACATCATTGACTACACTTCGTTAATGGAGATATTGGCATGGCCATGTCAGGGTGGGTTCAGGGACCTTGAGGCTGTTCATTGGTGAAGAGCCATGTTTCCAGAAGGCACAAGTGACTCCTTCATCCTGAGTGAGAGAGTATGCATTGCTGAGGGAATGGGTGCTTAGGACAAGAGCTATTTCTGAATCCCTCAACTCCTCATGCCATGTCCATTTCAACCATAATAGCTGAGCATAGATACAAGAGCCATGCATACGCCAGTAGTAATAGAAAATGTCATTGGTCTCCTCAAGATGAAATCAGTCTGGGGCACCCTACAATACATGTCTGGCAAATGCAGAGACATCATCATTGATGACCGCATACTACACATTCTGGCAACTCAAGGTAGCCACCAGTGCTGGAGGAAGAGTAAGAAGGAGACCCAGGGACTGAAGAGTAGCAGGAACAAGAGATTTAGGAGGCAGAAGGCAGCTCCCAGAGGGATGTTCCTACTCAGTATCCACAGCCTCATCTCCCAAATGAGTAGAGAAGTTGGGTATTGGCTGCAGGGACAAAGAGCATTTTCGTAAGGAACCTGGAAAAAAAATTCCCTAGTGCATTTCAAGTGAGTCATCTTTAACATCAGTCTAGTATGTGAATAGCAAGGAGAGCCCAAATGGCACATCAAATCCAGCTCTGCAGGTCCACTTACACTGATTGTAACAAATGAATGAATGATTCCTTGCACCAGTAATTTAAATGATTTGTGACAACATCTGTATTTCCTGACCAATGGCACCTCACATATAGAACTCAGATCTTTGTGTAAAATTGTTTTATTTTATTGTGAGCATTTCCACTCAGCAAGATGTTGATCACTTTGACATACCTTGTGAGATCTCGTTCAGTAGTGCTGCACTGTATGGGGATTGCCCATCCAGGAGAAAGCAGCCATCACTTCTGCCAGGCTCTTCTTGTAATGAATGTGGTCACCTTCTAATGCACCAAGTCCTTCACTGGCATGTACCTAATCGACCAGAACTTACACCTCCCTTTGAGTGATTGTGGGGGCTGCCTCCCTCTGCCCCCTCATTGGCAGCTTAATTTTGTGTTGCCAGGAGAAGTGTGTCTTAAAGAGATGACATCTTTCTCTGATGGCTGTGCAGCAACAGGTTGGAAAATATAAAACAATCATTGATGTCCCACTGAAGATTGCTTCAGCATTTGTTTCTAGATGTTAACCATTCTAATGTCATTTAAATAAATGATTTTTACAATTAATATTATATCACAATTTTTTTTTGTGGGGAATCCATTTGGTGATTAATGCAGTCGTGTTTTAGACCACCAACAATGGTGCAATACAATTCGAGGTAAGTGTGTGGCCTTTGTGTGATATAAGGTTGGCTTCCTGAATTTTAAGCAGCTGGTTTAACATGAAAGGATCATACACAGAGATTTGCAAAACCTTTGGTTCCACCTGTATATATTTGCAAAGCATCACAAGAAATTTAGTATCATTCTTGTCCTGGATGGAAGCAATTTTCCATCTTGAGCAAGCATTAGGTGTATGGTTCAAAGCAGTGCTGAGAGAAGTGCTAGTCAGAGAGGTGCTGGGCTTCATATGAGGCTCTTAAACTGTGAGCCCTGCATCCTTCTCAGGTGAATTTCATGGCAATACTTTAAAGACAAACATGAGCAATGTCCCACTCAATATTTCTTCACCACCTACACTTTGAAACCTTATTATCTAGTTATTGCTGCTTGCATGGGCAATTAGGCTACCACATTTCCTACAATAGTCATTCCATTCATAAGTACCATTTGGGGTAAAACATATTGTAAAATGCTGACACTTTCAATGTGCTGTATAAATAGTAGATCTTTCATTTTCCTTATTAAAATGCAGGATGTTCTAAACAGAACTTAGTATAAAGGTGACACGAGAGACTGCAGATGCTGGAAATCTGGAACAACACACAAAGATGCTGGGTGAACTCAGCAGGTTGGGCAGCAACTATGAAGGGAAATGGACAGTCCATTATCATGTCAAATCCTGTCAGAATTTTATACATCTGAATGAGATCTCTCATTCTTCTAAATTCTAGTAAATACGGGCCAAGTTGATCCAATTTCTCCTTACGTGACAATCTGCCTGGGGAATCTTCGTAGCATTCCTTCTATACCAAGTATATTCCTTCTTAGGTAAGGAGGCCAAAATTGCGCATACATCCCAGGTGTTGTCTCACCAAGGCCCTGTAAGATGTTCTTGCAATATGAGAAAGAAAATTACTATGGATGCTGGAAATTCAAAATAAAAACAAATATTAGG
>JARFYF010000058.1:15875133-15885633 GCA_030265395.1 Rhina ancylostomus | reverse complement strand
AAGCTCTCCTGTATGCTGCTCTCTGTAAAGCAGCACTGGCTGAACTATTTATTAATGTAACACATCCCATCCCAGAGACCTGAAATGTTACATTGATCATCTCTTACTAAATTCAAGTCAAGTCGAAACAATGCCATGAGCATGTTTCACTGTTGCTTATGTTCCATGTCGAGTTACAGAACAAATGCATAAATATTTACCAATCCTTTTTTTTTAATTAAGTCGATGTACCTTTAAACATTTGATTGCACCGAGATCTGAAGGTGACTATTCCACCAGGGTTCAATACTACAGTCTGCACAAAAAAAAATCATTACTAATCTTAGGGCTCATACAATTTGGAAGTGTGGTTCAATTCTCACAGGAAAATTTGAAAAATGTCTAAAGAAAAAAAATCAATGCATATATTTGCAGAAGAATATTATTGCATGCAGGCCACTAAATTAAAATAGGTTCCCTTGGAGAATGAGGAGATGGAAGCACTGAATATTCCAATCTGTGCAAGCATCATTCTCATTTAAGTAGTTTCTTATAAAGAATTGTTAAAATAGGTGGGACTGGAATCTTTTAAATTGCTGCATTTTCATCTATGATATCTGAATTCCAATTCATTGCATTATCTCTTATTCATAATTCCACTATCATTTAAATATGTATAATTCCTTTGAATTTTCCTATAATTTAGAAGATTTTGAAACTTAAGACATCATCTTAACAATTCATCTTTTACCTTGGTAATTCCTGTAGTCTCTACGATTATGACCTTCAGTTTTTTAGACAAGCATCTTAAAAAGTATTAGGAGGAAAAGCACTTCATGAATGTGGGACAAGATTGCACTGCATCCTGAGGTACTTTAGAATCGAGAATGAACCTTTATTTAAAATTGCTCAAAACACTGGATATTGGACTATGAAGAAATATAACCTATTTGGCAAGAACACTGCTGACATTTGAACAAAAGGAAATTAATGCTCTGTTGGAAAGTGATGCACACTGAGCTCTGACTGCGAGAGCTGAGGGTGAGACTCCACAAAGACAGGAGCTTCAACAAAGCCAGTTAAAGAATACAAAGCAGCAGAGAAAGAGAGAGAAATAATGACAGACAGGAAAGAATAAGGATGCACAATGGCAAAGCTTCTCAAGTTTGGATCAATTTGTTTTCCAACATGTCACAGTCATAAAGTAACTTGAGGTGCTAAAGAGAAGAATAAATTACAGGTTGAAGTGAAGAATTCAGTCTCTCAATTAATACAGATCTCAAGGTGGTGACAATGTTGAGATTGTATATTAAAGATAGTGAGAATCCATGAATAATTTGGTGTTCAAAAACCATACAGTAGTTACTCAGTTTGTTTCCATTAGGATTCTATCACAGAGCACACATCACAACTTTACACTGTGTTTTAGAAATTTTATGCTGCATGAAATTCAGTGAGAGTTGGCAACTGTCCAGGATTTTCCATTGCAGTCAGTTAGTTTTCATTTATACTGCAGCATTGACATGGTTAACCTTCACAAGATATTAAACAAACTTTCTCACTTACCAACATAAATTGATATTTAGAGGAGATACTAAATACTTGGTCAATGATCTAGGATTTTGGGAGACATTTCCTGAACTCGGGGCCTTGACCACTGAAGGAAGGATGAGGATAAGAATTGCACCAGAGGCCAGAATTGGAGTGATAGAAAGCCCCTGAAGGTGTTCATGGCTGAAGGAGGTTATCAAGTTATGGATGGGCAGGGGAGGGCCATAGGAGCCATTTGAACACATGGATGAGAATTTCAAACTTGAGGTGTTTGTGGATTGGAAGCCAATGTCGTTCAGTGAGCTCAGAAGTGATGGGTGAAGTGAACTGGGAGTCAGGCAGAAAAATTTAATGTCGGCTCAAATTGACAGGGAGCGAGCAGTGGAAGACCAGTCAACAGGTCATTGGCCGGTAAGTCTGGGCTAAGCAGAAATACGACTAAGGTTTCAGAAATAGATGGGGTAGGCAGGGACGGAGATTTGAAATACTGCAGGGATGGAAGTCAGAGGTACTGGGGACATGAGGCTGCAGTTCACCTCAGGATCAACATACAGATGCCACAGCTGTAAAGAGAGGGGTTCAGCCTCAGACAGGGAATAGATCTGGTGGCTTAGAATCAGATTCAAATTAATTTATTGTTATATACACAAGGGTGCAATGAAGTTACTTGCTCACATGAAGCTCAAAGAGTATCTTGAATTAAGAGCAGCTCAAATGAAGCCTGTATCCGAATAGAATGAAGCTGGTGCAGCCCCTATAAATTAGGAAGTGAATTACTGATCCCATTTTGAGACTGTTACTGCCCCATTAATTCCATATAAAAACAGTGAATTGGTGTTTTGGGTGAGAGCATATTTCAAAGATGACCTTAACGTTTAGTTTCTATAGCTGTACCACTGAGCCGAGCACCATTGTCACAGCCAAGTAGATATGGGAGCTGAAAAGAGATGAAACGAGAGCAGAATTGTTGGAATCACATTCAATGTTACAGATTACTGGAATAGAATTTCCCCCAGCAACATGCATTAGAACATTGGATTCCCTCACTTGGCCTATACACATAGTCCAGCACAATATTTTCGGTAATCCTCAGTCCTTAACAAATTATGAAAGAAAGTTTGGGAGATATTGGATTGATTTTCAGATATTTGGAAATAATTGTTACTGCAAACTGAACAGTCCTAAATTTAAGCCCTGTTTTATTCGTTCTTCTGATTCTAACGCAATTTAAGCTGGACTTTTGACCAACAAAACATTTATTGTTTTCAAGTTATGCTTAGATTTTTCAGCCTTCTGCATGGAAAAAGTGACGTTGAGTTATATGAAAGATTTTTTTGTTTAATTACCATGTTTTCATCACAGAGAAAGCACAAGTCCCATTTTCACTTTCTACCCTTATCTTTCTCTGGTTGGTAACTACCCACAGTTGTTTGACTTTGACTCCTTGTTACTTTGCTCCCAAAGTTCAGTCAATATGTTGCTTGTTTTGTTTCTTGGTCTATGTTGCAGTTTAGCTGTTTTATTCTATTTTTTTCTTGCCTCAAGTCCCAACCCTTTTGCTGTTGACTCGAGAAAACCACCTCAACCGTTGGTGCTGGACCAGAATGCCAGGGACAAAATCCTTAAGCGAGGTATGTCTTGTTAACTTTGACTACACCCTTCAAATTATTAAACCTAGGTAACTCTTTGAAACAGAATGGAATACTATTGTGACGGCTTTAATTAAACAAAGCTTTGTACCATTTTTATGGCTAAACTAAGCTTTGAGGGGTAATTAGATTGTTAATAATAAAGAGCTTTTGAGACTGAATAGTTAATATTCAGCAAAGTTGATCAGTAAATATGTATCAGATATTAGTAGTACACTGCTGTACCAAATTCAGAGTCCAACTGTTTTCTGGGTTTATTACGATAGATGTGTTTTCATCCATCATTTGCAAACTGTACTGTCTACTTTGGACTTGACTCTCTGGCTGTGTATCTAACTGCACCTACCTAGTTATAACATGGGGGCTTTATGGCTGGCGTTGAGGAACAAGGGATAGCCAAGAGTCAGGATCAAAGCTAAGAGTTGAATTGGGATTTGAGCTGCAGTTGAAGCTGTAGGAATGCAGGATATATGAGGAAGCAATTTGGATGGTGTTGAATGAAGACTTCCTTCTCCAGGTTACACATTCAGGAAAGGGAAAATGATAATCTAACTTGCAAACAGTCCCAACTTTACTGACAAGCAATCTGCCAGAGGAACTCAGCGGGTTGAGCAGCATCTGTGGGAGGAAGGGAATTGTCGACATTTCGGGTCAAGACCCTGCATGAATCCTGATGTAGGGTTTTGACCCCAAGCATCAACAAATCTTTTTGTCCCACAGATGCTGCTCGACCCAGTGAGTTCCTCCAGCAGATTGTTTGTTGCTCCAGATTCCAGCATCTAGAGTCTCTAGTGCCTCCAACTTTACTGAGGAATGACATCACTGACGTGGAAGTCTTGATCAAGCATTAAACTTCTTATTTGCAGGTTGTATCCAGTCATTTGTTCCAAACAGATGACCAGCATTTTCTAATTGCTGATTGGGATCTTAGTATCAGAATCAGAATCAGGCTTATTATCACTGAAATATATTATGAAATTTGTTGTTTTGTGGCCGCAGTGCAGTGCAAGACATAAAGGCATAAAAATTACTATAAGTTACAAAAATAAATAAATAGTACAGAAGGAGAATAACGAGGTCATGTTCATGGGTTCATGGACTGTTCAGAATTCTGATGGCAGAGGGGAAGAAGTTGTTCCTGAAATATTGAGTGTGGGTCTTCAGGCTCCTGTACCTCCTCCCTGATGGTGGTAATGTGGAGAGGGCATGTCCCAGATGGTGAGGGCCCTTAATGATGGATGCCACCTTCTTGAGGCGCAGTCTCTCGAAGATGTCCTCCATGGCAGGGAGGGTTGTGTCTGATGGAGCTGGCTTAGTCTACAACCCTCTGCAGCCTCTTTCGATCCTGCACATTGGAGCGTCGATGCTATGCGGTGATGCAGCCAGTCAGAATACTCTCCACTGTACATCTGTAGAAATTTCCAAAAGTCTTTGGTGACATTCCAAATTTTCTCAAACTCCTAATGAATCAGAGTTGCTGGTATGCCTTTTCATGATTGCATCAATGTGTTGGGCTCAAGACACATCCTCTCCGTGGTCTCCCAGTAAGGAAGTTGAGGATCCAGTTGCAGGGGGAGGTACAGAGGCCCAGGTTTTGAAAAAGAACAGTTTATACCCAAAAGGTGGGCACTGTGCAGCTGAAGTTTCCAACCCATGTATAAATCTTACATTTAAAAGCTGGCAGTTCCATTCAAAATAATCACTTTTTACCTGCAGACAACCAATCCTGGGATAAGGGCACTGTGTCATCCTCCAAGTGAGCACAAACTTCTGCAGATATTCCAATCTGTGGAAAATCTGCCTGATAAACCTGTGCCAATTGAACCTGCCACAAAAAGGGTGGTGAATGGACACAGTTTTTTTCCCCAGGGTTGGGGAATCAAGAAATAGAGGGTATAGGTTTAAGCTGAGAGGGGAGAGATTTAATAGGAACCTGAGGAGCAACTTTTTCACCCAGAGAGTGGTCAGTATATGGAATGAACTGCCAGAGGAAGTGGTTGTGGAAGGTACATTAACAACATTTAAAAGGTACTCGGACAGGCACATAGATAGGAAAGGTTTAGAGGGACTGGGCCAAATGTGGGCAGATGATACTAGCTTAGATGGAAATCTTGGTTGCCATGGACCAGTTGTGCTGAAGGGCCTGTTGCAAGACTCTATGACTCTAAGAACAAGCTGCCTTCTTGTTTATTATTATTTAAAATACTTGATTTGAATGTATGTCATTGCTTTCTATTTTCCTGTGTTATTTTAAGTATTTTGTTTATTTTTTTAGGTTTTAAATTAGATTTTTAATCTTAATAATCCTTACATGTTTCTGAATGCTTACGAATGATTCATAGACATTCAATCTCCAGGACATCTTTGACAGCTGGTAAATGTGACACCAGGATTTAATCAAGTCTTGCAACAATTCAGGAGTTGGGCTTGTCAGTTTTTATTGTAAAGGCAATGCATTGCACTTATGTTTGCATAAATGTAATTGCTGGTTCTATGGTTATAACATGCTGCAAATGACAAAGGATTTTCTAAAGTCATAGAGTAATGCAGCACACATACAGGCCCTTCAACCCAACGAGCCCATGCTGACCATGGTGTCCACCCAGCTAGTCCCAATTTCTTACATTTGGCCCATATCCCTCTAAACCCTGCCCCTCCATTTACCTATCCAAGTGCTTCCTAAATGATACCATTGTACCTGAATCCACCACTTCCAGTGGCAGCTCGTTCCATATACTCACCACACTCTGCATGAAACAATTGCCCTTCAGGTCCCTTTTAAATCTTTCCCATCTCACCCTAAATCTATGACCCCTAGTTTTGGACTCCCCTACCCTGGGGAAAAGACTGTTACCATCCACTTTATCTACACCTCTCATAATTTTAAACATTTCTCCTATGTTCCAAGGAATAAAGACCTAACCTGGCCAACCTCTCCCTATAACTTAGACCCTCTAGTCCTAGCAGCATCCTTGTAAATCTTTTCTGCACTCTCTCCAGTTTAACCACATCTTTCCTCTAACAGGGTGACCAAAACTGTACACAGTACTCCAAGTACCAACGATTTATACAACTGCAACATAATGTCCCAATTCCCATACTCAATGCTCTGATTGCTGAAGTCCAGCATTCTAAATGCCTTTTTCACCACCCTGTCTACCTGTGGTGTCACTTTCAATGAACTATGAACTTGTACTCCTAGGTCCCTCTGTTCCATTACACTCCCTAGTGCCCTACCATATGGCTTTCCAGAGTCTCACTGGGGACCTTTATTGTCAGTGATGTTGTACAGCAGAGGCAGTTGTAAGAGGCTCTTTGTTTTGTAGGTATTTAGTTTAAGGTCCAATCTCTTATATGCTTCAGTGAATGAGTACACAATGACTTGGAGTCCAGCCTTCAAATGTATGGATGCACAATCATTATCTGTAAACCCCAGGCAATGGCTGAAGGTGGGGTAACCTTGGTTCTAGAGTGGAGGCAAAGCAGGTTCCTCATTGGCTATGTACATTAGCTTCCCTCGAGCAGGAAGCTTGTTGGAGGTGAGGTGCATATGTGAGCAAGAAAGAGTGACAGATTTTTGGTGATGATGCCACCCTGCTTGACATCAATCTTCCTCCGTGATCTTGTGAATATATATTAAGTCACCTTTTTTCCAGTTTGTTTCATATGCAATTTTAAAGCCTGAAATCATCATTCCATATATTGCAGTAGCATATTTTTACAAAGATATTGATATTACCTTTTTCGTAAATTGAACCATAACATGTGCGGATGGCACTGCCATGCAGAAAACTATGGAATTACCTTTTGCTAATCCCCAAAGCCAACTCGTAAATTGTGCCTGTAGCAATGCATCGTTTGACAGGTTGCCTTTGTGTGAAATGGGTGAAAGGGTTTGGTCAAGACAAGAACGAGCTACACAGAGACTGGAACTGTCGATGTCAAAGCTCTTTATTCAGCACAAACAGGCATTCTGGGGAACATTCTCTCTTTTGGAGAAACTCTGGAGGAATAGGAAAGTCATCTTGAACTCAAAGTACATTGAGTTCTTATTTTCTCCAGAACAAAGGTAACAGCAGGTGATTAGATACAATTCCAAGAGCTACAATTACATTATTTACTTTACTATTTTATGTCTGACAAATGATAAGTTAAGAAATCTTTATTCGTCACACCTACATTGAAACACACAGTGAAATGCATCTTTTGTGTTGCGTGTTCACCACATTTCCGGCACCATCATAGCATGCTCACAACTTCCTAGCCTGTACGTTTTTGGAATGTGGGAGGAAACTGGAGCATTTGGCGGAAACCCACACAGACACGGGGAGAACGTACAAACTCCTTACAGAGAGCAGCTGGAATTTGAACCCAGGTTGCTGGCGCTGTAATAGCGTTATGCTAACTGCTACACTACCGTGCCAGCCCTTTGGTTCTATTGAATTATATATTTATAACAGGAGTACGCTGTAACTGACCAAACACCTCTGAGTGTTCAAACATTTTGCTGGAACTAAGTAATTCATATGACTGACCCAAGATTTTTTAAGGAGAGAAAACCCAGACACCCAAAATTAGTGTTGTGAGGACCTTACTCTCCAGATACACAACATTCTCAATTATTGATGGACAGAACAAATATGCCTCTCACCACGTTTGATGTGGTAAGTGAAAAATAAATCTGGTCTGCAAACTTCCTTGATCTCTGTCACAATGGGCAAAATAACTTAGCTGAAGATGTCAGATTCCTGGTTTGATAAAGGCTACTTCAATAGCCCTATTGTCTGACATTTGGCTGATGGAAACGAGAATGTCTCAGGGTCATGTCAGTTTACTAACCATATCTCCTGAGCGGTCTTCTGCTGTGCGCCAGTTGCATCTGTTCTGTTGACCATACTGTTTGTTTACAAAACTGTCCTTTTCATTTCAAACCCATTACTTGTAATTTACATTTGAACAGGTTTTGTTTGAACACTGGTTCTCATTTGTTTTAATACCTGCTATCCAATGTTTAACAATCCCTAACACAACGTAGGCAGACATCTGTCCAAGGGAGGCCAAAGTCTAATTACTGAGAACCTCAACAACAGGCCCTTCACCAAGGATCTCTATCCAAAACTCTAGGCTACTACAAAAGCATATCTCTATGTGGAGACACAAGAGACTATAGATGCTGGAATCTAGAGCAACAAACAATCTGATGGAGGAACTCAATGGGTCAAGCAGCATTTGTGGGAGGAAAGGAATTGTTGATGTTTCAGGTCAAAACCCTACATCAGGATTGGTGCAGGGTTTCAACCTCAAATGTCAATACATCTCTATGTGGACCTATATCTATACTATCTAATCTGGCTTTCTACCAGAATATAATGGTAGTAGCAATACAATGTTGCTCCATGAGTTTGACCACATCCTCTTCTTTGACACCTTCCAGTATACATTATATTGTTTTTTGGATTCTAGCCCACCCTGATGTGACTGTGCTTCAGGACGTGGTGTTTCACGGTCAGATCCTTGCTGTTGAAGGTGCCTATGTTTAAAGATGGTAGTTATGGTTTCCATGGCATTTCACTATCTTCTCCCCTGCAGCATACATTGCTTTCTTTAATCTCTGTCTAATTTTGAGACTATCAGACATGTGTAGACAAGTGGAACCAATTGGCGAACTTAATTTGTCTCAAGTTAAAAATCACACAAGCACTAGGTCATGTGTTTGCCATGATAGAGCGATGTACGGGTCAGGGTAAGCACAATTCCATTGGTAGGTTCCGTTGAACTGTCTACACATTTGTATACAATTCCTGAAGGAAGTCCTATGTCTCACAATCGCTAACAGAACCACCCACCATATTGTATCAAGAACCTCAGGCCCATGCATCAAGGCCACACAGAAGCCCTGCAGAAGTGATGGAAGGAGTGCAGTATCTCATTAACTACACACCTGTCCACCCCATCAGACACATACTGTTCCATCTGTGGAAGAGTCTCCAGTTCCATTGATCTAATCAGTTACTATCGAACCTACGGCACTGGAGTGGAAGCAAGTCAGCCTTGATCCCAAAGGACAACCCAAGAAGAAGAAGTGATAATTACCACTTCAATTATCCAAATGTAGACTGTAACAAGAGGCAAAGGTGCAAAAGAGTTCCTAACGTGTGTTCAGAAGAACTTTCTTGAATCAGTACTTTCCTGCCCAATGAGGAAGACTACATTGCTGAACTTGGCTCTGGGAAATGTAGAATCAGGCTAAGTGAAGAAGATATCAGTGGGAGAACACCTAGGAAGTAGAAATCATAATAACAAAAGGTTTAGAATCAGCTATGGGAAAAATCATCAATGCCTAGGTTAAACAATGTTTATTAGGGAAGAGCTAATTTCAAAGGGATGAATAAAGATTTGGCCTAGGTAAACTGCAATCAAAACTTGGCATGAAAAACTCTAACTGAACAACAGGAGACCTGTGGTAGTCAAATGGGTAAAAACAACCACCTCAAACAAGAGAATTGTCAGTATTTTCATTGAATAAGTATCTGGAGGATGTCACATACACGGGCAAATAATGGTTCATGATGCTCTCTGAGAATTCTAAGGAAATATAAGTCAGGAGATTGATAATGACTTAACTGAGGCAGTGAATCTACGTGGATTAATTGATTGATTACAGAATTATGAATCAGGAGCTGTTTTGAGGAGCCATTGGTGGCACTTAAACTGTGAAATGAACATAACCACAGACCAGAGCAGTGTAAGATAAGGAACAATACTGTGTTCCATAAGTAACATTCCCATTAAGCAGCAGTGATGAATTGAAGGTTAGCTCCCTTTAGTAAGACTTAAGGTCTCAAAGGAACAATAATTTTGGAGCAACAAGGCATCTAGTTGTATTGAGATAAGTAACAATGTCCACTCTGAGAAACTTCCACTGGTATACAAGGCCTTGGCAGGCAGAAGGGTTGGCTGCTACTATGGTAATTAGAGGCCTGAACTAGGACAACATAATGGGGAGTGAGAACCTTTTGTGAACTATCAGGAGGAATCAATTCCATGCTGCTCTGATACCTGATTGGCTCCGTACCAATAACTCAGATGCCATAGAAATGGTGAAGTGGAAAATGGAGGTGATCCTGTAGCAATCAATAGTCCAGTTGCAATCATTTGCAAGAAGAGTTTGAGTAAAGCTAATTAAACCTTTCACCAGTTATCAGTAATATAAGTGTGAATCTGGCACAACAAATGCCTTTAAGTTGCAGTCTAGATACATTCCCGTCAGAGAGAATGGTAGGGAAATTAAAGCCAGAGCAGCTGGATAACCACGAAGATA
>JARFYF010000058.1:15708686-15719946 GCA_030265395.1 Rhina ancylostomus | reverse complement strand
ACCTTGGTTGGCATAGACAAGTTGGGCCTTTTGACTCTATGACGCCACAGTGGAAGTAATTCTCCACTGTCTTCTGAAAGTTACCTCTATGCTCCCATTCAATCTGGCAGGCCATACAAATGTTTCTTTGTGGATCCTCATTAGCCCTTCAACTTATCTAAGTACCAATGTGTGGAGTCACCTCTAATAAGCCAGCACAATAGGCTTTCTTGTCTTACTGCTTAACTGCAATCTTCCAGTGCCAAGTGACTCCCTTGGGCAGCGTGCCCTCTACCCTGTGTTCTGTCTTGATGATTCCGCTATGAGCTTATGTTTAATATAGATAGATATGATGATGCAAAATGCTCTCTGCCACCATGCCAGCCACAAATTTATCATCTTCCTGCATCTCTTCCTGTGCTGGGGCATCTATTGGTGATGGCAAACTGGGGTTACCTGATAAGGCTGCAAAGATAAGACATTATTGTGGCTACGTTGTACAAGCAGTCCATTGGTAGAAAATGTCCAGCAGAAGTGCAGGATCTTAATCAGTGAGACCATTTCAGTTTGGGAGTGAATATGTGGAAGGAGTGTAAGTTACCTGCATAACACAAAAACTGCACGTCTTCTTAGCTGCCCCCACGTCCTCTGCTGTACCCTGAAGAGTCTTGGAGACCTCCTCCTGTCTCATGTGGTAGATTCCAATTGCTTGGTCTTGGACTTAAAAAATTGGCGACATGGAACACTGATGACCATATGTGTCTCTGGCTCACTATCTACATGTGTGGGGGAGTGAGAGCTGATGCTGAGTGGTCACAATGCTGCAGCTTAAAGCAGTGTATTTCAGCAGCAGATGAAGGAGCTCACTGCATGTTTCAGAATGTCGACCCCTGGAAGTCAGTTCCACTACCACCTCCTCCCAGGTATGCATGGCTGTTGGACTACATTGCCTTCTGCTTCCCCCCCCCCCCCCCCCACCCCAGGCTCCAACATCCTTCTCTCATTCCATAGATCTCCTCCACAAAAATGTCAGGGTTTTTCTCTGTGATGCAGGCTCTGCTTTCCTGCCCCGCTTTCTGTTATTTTCTCAACAACACCACAAGCAGATGTAATTGTGTGAGTTTATTGGGTCCTTGTAAGGGTTGGAGCCCCAAAGACACAGTTGCATGGCCAAGTGAAAGCAGCGCCATGAAATTTAATTGGATGTTTCATTAGGCTATGCCACTTACCAAAATAAGCAGCATTTGAGAGAGAAAAAAAATCACACCAGAGCTGTTGCATGAGGATTGCGATTGAAAATCAAATACCTGGCTTGATAGTGCAGTGTACAGAGCTATCTCCTGGTGACAGATGTGCTATTGCAAGAGACTTCATGACTAGGTCATTGTCAGCAGCAACTTCGCGTTGATGCTTCTGATCTCTCCTTCTGACTGGCTATGGAACATGAATGCACCTGTTTAACGTCAGTAACCTATACCAAAACCTGGAGCCATGGATGACACTCCAAAGCTCCTGTCTTGATAATTACACCCTCACCTACAGATTTAGTGAAAAATTTAAACTAGTTTGAATCAGCCCTGACATGAGGCCTGTGTTTGAGGGAATTTTTGTGTCTTGCCCACTGGAAATAAATATCATTAAATATTGGGATATGGAGAATCTGTCATCTTTGAAATCAAGCAGGGTTTTGTATGGTTGTGGCCTCATTTTGTCACAATAGATAAAATGGTAACCATGGAGAGAAGATGTGCATGCAGTCGTAAGTGGTGTGTTTGAATTGCTGATCCCATGTAGGAAATCAAGGGTAGGTTGGATCTTTCTTCAGAACACCAAGCCAATTTGTATCACTCTCTATCTCTCCCAGCAGCAGAATTCTAGATGCATTGGTGTTGGTGTCACAAGCTTAGTAGAAGTAAATGATATTGAACCGAGTGGAATCGAAGGATCTGAATCAAAATCTTATTTAGTAGATTTGTTTGACCATTGACATAGCATTTTCCATGATCTCAGGTCATATCAAAGCTCTCTTCAGCCAGTGAGGTTCCTTTAAAATCTGGTCACTATTCTAAAATGGGAAACAAGAGAACCAACATGTGCAGCAAACTCCCATTATTGTGCAAATAAGATAATCTTGACATCTATGTGACATTACTTGCAGACTAAACATTGGTCAGGATCACACAGTAAAACTCCTGGTCCTTCAAATTTTAAACAGCCCCATTACAATGACATCCAAGAATTTTTTTTTGTTGCTGGATAACACATTAAACTATTCAATGATTGTGTATTTTAGTATTCTAGTACATTGTCAATGTGTCTAAGCTATGCTAAATCACTGATCAATCAATGAATAGAATTCTCTGGTTAATGATCAATAATTTAGCACAACCAATAGTGTTAGAGATATCACTTGTGCAGCTGGTCAGGCTGTAAAGTAAAAATCCTCTTTGACTACGTCATGCAAAAGTGCTTGGATCTAGTTTCCGATGTCTTGTTAACTGTGATATGGTACATGAATGAATTTTACTTTGCTAGATGGTGATTAAAAAGGCTACTATTTGACTTCCTTTTAAAAGTCATATTTTGCATTCATGCCTCAACTCTGCAATATTTGGCTTTAATAGGCAAATATCAGCCTGCTGGCTTCTCCCTCCAGGCTGTTACACATAGAAACATGCTTTAATAGTCAACACTAATAATCATATTGATATTCCAACTAATCGTGGATATTGCTTTTCTCAGAAAGAGCAAAAAATGTATAATTAGTTGTAAAAGATAATAATGGCAGTTTGTTTTGATAAATGACAATATTATTTAAAATTATTAGTAAACTAGCTGTGAATGCCTGTGGTACATTGCAAAATAGGTTAAAAGAAACTTTTAATAAAGTTCACCATATGCAATATTTTTTAGAGACATTGAGATTAATTTAACTCCACATTCTTTCACAATAAGAATCCACAGTAAAGAGCATCTCTCAAGCATTACATGCAGAGATTTGGTTAAATATGTTGTGATTGATTTCTCTTTCTGCGATGATTAAAATAAATACATTACTTTCCAGAATAATCAACAATCACTGCTTCATCATCTGAGGGGTATCGGAACCTAGTATTTGTTTGGGCAGGGGTTGTGGGTTTGGGGGAGCTGGCATACCCTGGCAAGGGGATCAAGGGTTGAGATGAAGATATATCAGAGGTACAGCAGTGTTGGTGGGAAGTGACAGTGAAGGTTACAGATGGGGAAATGTATCAGAAGTTTGGGACCAGGCTCAACATCGTGGTTGGGATTGTTGGTTGAGAAGTTGGTGGGGTGGGGGTGACCAAAGGTGAAGGTAAATATCTTGCCTGCCTTGCAGGCTTTCCAGATTGGTGACAATGGAGCATTGATGCTCTATAATGGGTGGTCTCAGAGCAACAAGACCCACATGTAACCATACTGCTCTAAAAGAAGTGTAAGATGTACAGTGGACACAAGCACTTGGAATCCAGTTTCTAGGCAGCCGTCTTTGAGCGATACCTCAAGGGGTCTGCTAGGTATCATACTTTGTCACAATTAAAATCTTTTGTACCTCAGTTTAAAACGTATTTTTTAAAAAGATAAGTTAAAGTGTCTCATTTCCATTCTACCAAGAAAACATCTGTAGCAACTGAATGTAACTCCCAACATCCTCTATCGTCTTTACAACAATCATATATTTTCCTTAAAAGATAGGGTGAAATTGTATGAACCTTCATTTTTCATTATGTTCTTGCATATACAGCTGTTCCAAATGCATCCTGCTGTGAATAATATTACAGGACATCTGCTAATAAACATTTAAATCATCACGACATTAGCCCATTTCCCTTCCTGGACAATCCCAGTTTCCTGTTTTAAAGCAATTGTCACATCTACTGACATTGTTACTTACCTACACTATTTACAAATTTGGATGTTTGTCAAAAGCTGTCCAAAGATCCCTAAATACTGTATATATCAAGCATATTTGTCCTGTTCTTTGTGCATATGATTTCTTTAAAACTGGTGTCCTTGTTTGAATCAATTCTGATAGTATTTTCTGTTTTATTCACCCTTTTGAACAATTATTTCAGTTTTTCCCACATTCAACATGAAAACCTACTGGTGAAGCTTCCTGATATGCCTTGATTATTTTTAAACAATGATAGAACTTCCCAAATCAAAGTTCTCTGAGCTGCAAATTTAAAAATCTCTTGAGTTGCAATTATTTCAATTTTCATTTAAGATTTATAAGTCTTATACTGTCTGCATCAGGTGGCTTATCACTTTTAAGAACATTTTGGGGTAATTTTAAAATAACAAATTTGTGACTATTTGCAAACAGTTGGATCAGTTATCAAATGTTATTCAATGACAGATATATTGTGACTACTTAAAATATATTTTATATTTGCATGATGGCCCAGATGGGTAAAATTATTTCTCAGTGTACTGATAAGCAGGGCTGGCAAATCATTTAAAGATCATGAGTCAAAAAGGGGAATTTACTTACTGAAAAGGAGCTACGGGCTTTAAATTTATTCTATTTAATTGAATGGTCTGCTCATTAATTTTATAGAACAGTCTATGCCACTTAATTCATAGTATTTTAATTGATATCATCTAATCAATTTTTAGCATTAATGAGCCTCTTTGCCTTGTTCAAAGAATTCATATCATGTATTTTGTGCAAAAATGACTGAATTATCAGTAATACATGTATTATTACAAATTTATAAAATCATCAAAGCATTAATTTTCAAAATCTATTTTAATTGTATTTTGAAAGTTATAAAATCACCATTTTTACTTCAATAATAATCTGTGAAAATCCATTATAATGCATCACCAATGTAAAGTAACTGTTTTCTGTAACGTGATTAATCTGTTAACTCCAGATTTTGAATCGGGTGAAGAAAGAACGGTATCAGATAAGAAATCCTCACGCTTATACACTGTGTGAACCACCTCACCACATTTTTAGGTGACAAGGAATGATAAAAATATCAGTATTCTTTATATGTGTCCATTGATTATGAAAATCAATTAACATCTTATCCAACAGGCTGTTCATAATCAGTCTAATGAATACAGATGTTGAATATACATTTATCAATCTTCTGTGATTTGGAATTGCATGAAAATTAAATTAATACACATGTATTAATAGCTAACACTTGTCAGTGTGAACACATTAACATTATTTTCACTTTTACCTTTTAACCAGACATTGGGGTTGCATTCAGAGACTTTCCTGCATCCAGAATGATTCTTCCTTAAAAGTACTGCTTCCAGTCTGGTAGATAGTGCAGGTCCAACCAGGATAAACCAGGATATTTAGCAACCAACAAATTACCCAGCCATAAAAAGATGCCAGTGCACTCTGGTCTACTTCTTCGCATCACATTTACACCATATATTTAAATGCAAAATGATCTAAAATTAAACTAATGATTCATTCAAGCCCTAGCCACCATTGTTTTCATTCCATCTCAGTGATGTAACAACTTTAAAAGAGCTTCAGAAAAGCAACATGCAGCACATGAAATACAGGTTGACCATGCCTGTTGTCAACCACGTAGCTCCTTGATTCAGTACGAGTATGGCCAGTGCTTAAGCACTCTGTACTTCACAATAGGTGATATGATTGGGCTTAATAGTGGTGAATCCTATCATAAGATGGACTGCTGACCCAATGTCTAGAAATGGAACTTGGTATTGATGGAACAGGATCTCAGCAAAAATTGGTGCTTTTGTGGGGTACACAAAAAGTTGTGAATTTAATAAGTTAGTGATTTAAACAAAAATCAGAGATCAAGAGTGTAGAGAAATTACTTAGCAAGCGTAAACTTTTATAGCTGCAAAGTTCAAAGAATAAACTTGCAAGGATTTGACTGGTCGCTCACCTTTGAAGGAAGCAAGAGCACAATGCACCTGGTTTTCAATGAAGGCATTTCACCCTATTTTGAACAAAGGGAACAGGCTAGAAATGTTAATCTAATTTATCATCTGAGGCAACTGTGCTTTATATGCCAATAAAATTAAACAGGTTACCAACAAATCCTTGGAGATCTTGGTTCTCGGTGTCGTGTGTGGATTTATGGGTTTAAAATGTCAAAGTGCAGTAGTGTGCAATTGAATCTGTAATACGTTTGATAAATGTTTTCTAGAACTGAAAATGTAGATAGATCAAGGTTTCTAGAACTTGATTGGACTTCATTGCAGAACCGTTGGCTATGTGACAAGCATTTTAAGTACTTATTTGAAACTTTCATATCAGCTGTTTTATTAAACCATAATTAAAAATTGCAGTTCTAGACACCATGCATGACACAGTTGCTCCATTACATCATTCTCTGCTTCAGTGTATGATCATGACATTTCACCATAGTAACATAACATTTTGAACAAAAGTGTGCATTATATGCAGATATGATTAAACTCCAGCAGTGAATTGCTGTCTCCAGGTGAAATTTACCAGCAAATTGACTGGCATTACTATGTTGATCTTGAAAGAAGGGGAAAAACGGGCAACATCTAATGTTTATAGTTTAATGCTAGGCTTTTGTTCAGTCTTCTAGTAAATGGGAAGTGACACCTACCTATGAATCCAAAATGTTTTTTTATCAAATATCCTTTACCCTTGAACTGGGTGCTCTGGAAAAAATTCTGCCCCAATTTGCACAAGAGAATTGGGCCACCATGAAATGGGAACATTATCTGAATTTTGTAACAGCTCTGCAGCAGCAATGCCTATTTTGAATTTTCAATAATTGGAAATTACATGGCTTTGATTAAAATAGAATGGAAAGGAGTGTTTCCCTTTGAAGTGTCTTACAATAGATGCCTGAGGTACTTAGATATGAAGTGTCAGCAGTATTAAATTGAGAGATGGCCGAAGAAGAAGAATTTTTGAGTAAAGGTTAACAGCATTAAAAAAAAGGATTGATGGAATCTTGCACTGAACAGAAAGAATTTCTTCACAATAATTAACATAAAAGGTGGCCAAAACTTGTGGTTGATGTGAGACCAGTGTAAACCTCTTTCTCTACTGTGCTGTTTTTGCCACATCTGCTACCTGCTTCTTTTGATTTCTAATAGTGTTTGCATTTATCACTGTAAAATAGAAATAACCAGATGAAAGAGGGAATAGGCATATGTCTGACTTAGTGAAAAAAACATGAACTAAAACCTGCAGGTTCGAAAGATTTTTAATGATTATTTACCTTAGTGAGATAAGCAAATCTATTTTGTTATGGTAATGAATTTCAGTCCTGTAGTCACTTCTGAAAGAGACTCTGATAAAGATTGGTTTTCTGGTAGATGGACACATGGGTAGATCTTGAGGATTTACACTACAACCTCCAATCTACTTTTAGTAACACATTGTCTGTTATGTTGAAAGGGCAAGTTAATTAGATTGTAAAATATTCAATGAGTTAATTCTAAACAATGTGATACATTCTTCATATTTCAGAAATGTCATGTTTAGTTTCACAGGATTAAAATGTGTAAAGATTATCATTATACACTGAGATAGCTTGATAATGGACTTAAAAGCAGTAAAAATATTACAAGCTAGCATCACAGTATCAGTTAGCAAATGTAAAAAACTGCAAGGTTCATATCCAAAAATGTAAGACCTGTGGGATTAAGTTTATATAATTATTTCACTCGTACTGAAGGAGCATTTCAGTCCATCAAGTCTGTCCTGTTAATCTGTCATCTCTGTCCCTATAATTACCTGGAAAGTTGTCACAGTCTATTATATTTTTACACAGATTAAAATTGTTTTCTTCTTTCTTATGTTGCCAATCAATTTAGACCAAACTTTTCTGCCCAATTTCAATTTCCCCCTCCCTCCTTACAGTCTGTTCTTTCAGATACAGAGACATTAGAGACTGCAGATGCTGGAATCTGAAGTAAAAATGAGCCGCTTGAGGAACTCAACAGATTAGACAGCATCTGTGGAGGGAAATGGGTAGTCGACGTTTTGGGTCAACATCCTTCTGAGTCCAGATGAAGGGTCTCGATCTGAAATGTCAAATGTCCATTTCCCTCCATAGATGCTGCCTGATGCACTGAGTTCCTCCAGCAGCTCATTTTTTATTCTTTTAAAAAAACAAGTTTTACTAATTCACTTTACAACAGTAAATATCTTTCAAGATACACGTGGAAGGGTATTACCCATCTGATCGTACAACATGAAAAATAAAATTTATCACATAAATGAATAATTTCATAAAAGTTGGCTCCAATATGATTTTTTCAACAAACATTGTACTACCCAGCCTGGGGACATCCTGAACTCTGGCTACATCCTCCCTATTCCTACCTGTCTCCATGACCTCATGATCCCTCAGCCAATCAGATGACTCCTAGTTTCAGTAAAAGCAAGTAAACTGTACAATCAATGCTGGTTTTAAAAGCACATGCCTGGATTTAAATCAATAAATTTATTTAAATGAATCAACGAGTTCAAAGGACATTGAATTAGTAAAATGTATAAATATTTTTATAATTTATTTTCATATTTCCTTCAGGAAATATAACATAAATCCTTATAACATAAGGATGGCTGAATGGCCTCCTGTGTCAGTTCTCAGAACCATCCTATTCCCCCACTTATTTCCTTGTAACCTGTTGTCTCACATGCCAATTAACGTCACCCTCCCCTTGCCAATTTCCTCACGAGGCACCCACTAGAGGTCATTTATAGGAGTCAATTAAACTACCAACCAGCATGATTTTGGGATGTCAGAGGAAACAAGAGCAACAGGGGAAAACCCACCCAGTCACAGGGAGAGTATATAGGCTGCTTACAGACTGCATCCGAGGTCAGAATCGAGCTACTCTAGTGAGTAGCTGGATCTGTGAGACTGCTATACTATAGTGCTACTGTTATGCCTTAATAGAAGGGATATATTAGGAGAGAAATCTCAGAAATTGTGAGGCTTGATGAGGCATAGACCACTAAAGCCCTAAAAAAGCCACATGTGAATTCTCCAAAGAATTTGTAAATTATTTATATGCCTGTACTCCTACATGTATGCATAATTATTGTTGTGAACTGATATTAATGTGTGTAATGTTCTATGAATTTCAACAATAATTGCTTTTGGGCAACACTATTTTGAGGATTAGCATAAATTTAAAAAGAGTACCTTTTTTTCTAGTGATTAGACTGAGGATGAGTGCTCCAAGACGAGCACTCCCTCCTTTGTTCTGGCATAATTGATAGAATAGTAGGATGATAGCTGAGATAAGATTATAAGAAGCTGCCCCTTCCTTCACCAGAAATCTTTCCAATCCCTCTTCTTCTCCAGAAAAAAGTACTTGTGGAAATGCCACACTGAATTTCCTGGCTCGCCCCAAAATTAAGTGAGCATGCATAACTTTTTTTATCATAATGCTGCTATCCTAGGGATTTGGTTATTCTGGCAAATGAAAATCCAGCCCTGCTGTAAGTCTAGCACTGGATTGAGCTCAGGAAGTGGCATCCTTGCAATGCATGATAAACTTCTGCTTAGAATAACCAATGAGTTTATCCTGATTGTTGGAATGGAATTTATGACTTGATCTCAGTCTCAGAATGAAATATTATGTTTACCAACTAAGAATAGGCCAGATACATGATAGTTTGATACAAATAAAAAGACCATCCCATCAAGCGGTGCACCCTGCATTTTACTTCAGGAGAGAAATTTCAACAAAAAAAGTGTCATATTTTGCTCCATTAAATTATTGATTGTGGATTTTGTTGCTGTAATAATGGTAAAATTATTCAGTGAGGTTGACAGCAATTTTCTGTTTGTCTGTGCATAGTTAAATGAAGAAATCCTGACATTACCCTCTGTATCTGTGGTGTTTCAAAATAAATTTGTATTTTTTTAAAATAAAGCAGTTATTCCAGTACATAATTACGGATGAAAACTTCCCTGTTTCAAATATAACTCAGTGTGGAATCTAATTCCCTTAGAATAATTATTCCAAATTTCTGTTCCTAAAGTTTTTTTTATCTTTAAAGTTTATTATATTCAAACTCTGACCTTAATCATGTGCATGTTCCAATCTGTACTTTGCTCTTTGTATTTTTTTTAAATAGAGCATTTTACTTTCTGGTTTATTATCTGTGAGAATTCTTCAATGCTACTGGGTGTCTGGTCTGCTGAAAGATCCCAGATTTATCCTGTAGCTGACATCACAATGAAACTAACGTCAGGAACTGTGAAACGAATGCCACAGAGATTGACAGATCTTTGTAGTTTGACCTCTTTGAGGTCAGCAAGCAGTGCAGTCTCTTTAACACTGATCACAGATTCCAAGCCATGTTCCTGCAAATTTTCTTTAAATATTACAGTGCTAAGGATTGCCCTTTGTTTTCTGACTCTTCCAACAAATTAGAAGTTTCCATGATGAAATAGCATCATTGCACAAGTAGTCTGCCACACATTATAAGCATACAAGTACCCTCGAATGAAGGCAATCAACATGTTATACAAATATCTGTTGTACCCCAGAAAAAACCAATAACAAACATATAGAAATGAACAAAATTCATGCAAAAATTATTGCTAGCCATAAATAATACTTATGGCAATCAAACCAAGTGCAACAATCTAATATGCAATTATGTATAGTTATGAACCAGTTGAAATTTAGTGCCTATATCAAATTCATTTATATACATACTATTTATAAGTAATGGTTACATTATAGCATTGGAACTTTGTACATGGAAATATAAAATGTAATTTTAAAAACTTTGAATAGTACTGCAGATGAAAAGTATCATGCTTCAGATGAAATGTACCTGATTTAAAAATGTGTGTCTATTGTTAGTCCAAAGTAGCACACTTACAAAATGAAAGTTGTTTTAAAAAATTGTCAAATTAATTTATTTCAGGTGTAAATAATAAAATTGATATTAAAACATATGGTACTTCAATTAACAAGTATTTAATTGGTCACACTTTTATTACAAATTCTAATTTCTTGGTTTTTGGAAAGGTGGAACTAGATTTAACTAGAATTAAGAAAATATAAGTCTCATACTAAATGGATTAGTGGGTTAACACACTAATCTTAGGAGGATGATCTAAATCCAAGTTGCTTGAAGGGAAAAGGGGTGTCCAATCCCTTCAAAGGGATAGTTGAGTTGAATTGAGTTTGAAAAATGGTACAAAACCTTTTTATAAAGAACAATCTAACTTCCTGGTATTCATTTCTTGATACCCCACCAACCTGAAATAACCCCCTCCCCCCCCCCACCCCGGCCCCG
>JARFYF010000058.1:15642768-15654346 GCA_030265395.1 Rhina ancylostomus | reverse complement strand
ATGCCCATGATAATATATCCAGGCAACTAACGCACAGATCCAGAGAAGAGTTTTCAATCAACCATTCACCAGATGGATTGATTAAAAAATTATTTCAATTTGCTTAATAATGTAGAACATAGAACATTGCAGCAGAGTACAGGCCCTTCGGCCCACGATGTTGTGCCGACCTTTTAGCCTACTCTAAAGATCAATCTAACCCTTCACTCCCACATACCCCTCCATTTTTCTATTATCCATGTGCCTATCTAAGAGTTTCTTAAATGTCCCTAATGTTTCTGCCTCTACCAGCACCCCTGGCAGTGCATTCCATACACCCACCACGCTGTGTAAAAAAAAACTTACCTCCAATATTGCCCTTGTACTTTCCTCCAGTGACCTTAAAATTATGCCCCCTCACGTTAGCCATTTTCACCCTGGGAAAAAGTCTCTGGCTGTCCACTCGATCTACACCTCTTATCATCTTGTACACCTCTATCAGGTTACCTCTCACCTTCCTTCCAAAGAGAAAAGCCCCAACTCTCTCAACCCATCCTCACAAGACATGTTCTGCAATCCAGGCAGCATCCTGGCAAATCTCCCCTGCACCCTCCCTAAAACTTCCACATTCTTCCTATAGTGAGGGGACCAGAACTGAACACAATATTCTAAGTGTGATCTTACTAGGTTTTTATAGAACTGCAACGTTACCTCGCAGCTCTTGAACTCAATCCCCCAACTAACGAAGGCCAGCACGCCATACACCTTCTTAACAACCCTATTAACTTGCGCAGCAACTTTGAGTGATCTGTGAATGTGGACCCCAAGATCCCTCTGTTCCTCCACACTGCTCAGAATCCTGCCATTAACCCTGTATTCTGCCTTCAAATTAGACCTTCCAGAGTGTATCACTTCACACTTCTCCGGGTTGAACTCCATCTGCCACTTCTCAGCCCAGCTTTGCATCCTATCAATGTCCTGTTGTATCACTCAACATTCTACATTATCCACAACACCACCAACCTTCGTGTCATCTGCAAACTTACCAACCCACTCTTCCACTTCCTCATCAAAGTCATACATTTCAAATTTTTGTGCAAATTCAGTAGCAAATTCACTACCCAAATCACATCAAACATCTCATTTAAGTTTGCCAGAGGGTTTCACATCACTATTATTGCCAACTAAATAAATGTATACATTTGGATCAATGGCATAACTTTAGTTCAAAACACCAGATAGAATCTATCCATGGGTTTGCACTAATTATTTCAGAAGCTGAGATGGTAAAGAGGAAAGAGCATTTTCATCCTATACAAGACAGAGATATGTCTGCAGTTCATAATCGTGATATTTATGCCATATCATTCCTTGTTCCTACAAAGACTGAAAAAGCGTGCTTATTAGTTCTGCAGTGCCCCACATAGAACAGTACAGCACAGTACGGGCCCTTTGTCCCACAATGTTCTGCCAACCTATATAACCCTACTCCACGATCAATCTAACCCTTCCTTCCTACACAGCCCATAACCCTCCATTTTTCTTATGTCTGTGTGCCTACCTAAGAGTCTTTTAAGTGTCCCTATTGCATCAGCCTCTACCACCACCCCAGGCAGTGTGTTCCAGATACCCACCACTGTGTAAAAAACTTACCTCTGACATCTCCCCTAAGCTTTCCTTCACTCACCTTAAATGGACGTCCTCTCGTGTTGGCCATTGCTGCCCTTGGAAAAAGGTGTTGGCTGTCCACTCTGTCCAGGCCTCTCATAATCTTATATGCCTCTGTCAAGTCACCTCTCATCCTCCATCACTCCAAAGAGAAAAGCCCCAGCTCATTCAACCTTTCCTCATAAGACATGTTCTCTAATCCAGGCAGCATCCTGGTAAATCTGCTCTGCACCCTCTCTAAAGCTTCCATATCCTTCCTGTAATAGGACCTTGTGGCTCTTGACCTTCTTCCCCTGACTAATGAAGGCCAGCACATCATATACTTTTTTAACCACCCTATCAACTTGCACGGCAACTTTGAGGAATCTATGGACTTGGATCCCAAGATCTCTCTGTTCTTCCACACTGCTCAGAATCCTGCCACTAACCTTGAACTCCACCTTCATGTTTGTTCTTCCAAAGTCTATCACTTCACACTTTTCCAGATTGAACTCCATCTGCCATTTCCCTGTCCAACTCTGCATCCTGTCTATATCCTATTGTAATCTATGACAACCTTCCACACTATCCACAACCCCTCCAACCTTCGTGTTATCTGCAAACTTACTAACCCATCCCTCCACTTCCTTATCCAAGTCATTTATATTTTAAAAAATCACAAAGAGCAAGGGTCCCAGAACACATCCCTGTGGAACACCTCTGGTCACTGACCTCCAGATAGAATACTTGCCATCTTCTACCACCCTCTGCCTTTTGTGGCCAAGCCAATTCTGGATCCACGCAGCCAAGTCTCCATGCCTCATGACTTTCCAGACTCATACAGTTGAGAAGTAGTCACTAATTTCTGTTTTTAACTATTAGATAACTATTAATAATGCTGTGGAAATATTAAATATGCTACTTTAAAGTGCCTTAAGTTAGAAGTAGGAATTGGCATTCCTTTCTGTTGGGAATGTATAGAATTCTCCAAGTAGTGATTTCTAGAACTTGGATATTCTATGATGCCAAAGCACAAAAAGGTGATGTTCTTTCACAAAGGAATGTTAATTTGGAGTATGGCATAACCTCAGTGACTTCTGAACCAAATGTGTAGCATTTCAAACACTAGACAGTGAAAGGCTTCTGTAGTGACTTCATTGTTTCTAATAGGTAAATGTTAACCAGCAATTAATAATATGTCAAGGGAATGAATTTATAACAAATAAAGGATGTCTTAAATGAAATGAGTAAGTATATATTGTCATTCAAAAGCACCTCTGGGATATCAGCATTAATAAAGCCTATTGACCCTGATTTTGCTGGAGAAAGCCTGTAATTCTGCATCAAGTCACCTGTTTCTTGGCGCAAGTTCCAGTATGTTTCAGGAATCCCAAGTGAATGTGTGAAATACTCAAGCATACTGGTTGAGTTCCAGAAGCAATTTCTTAGCTGCGGTCTGCTGCTGGACTCCAGCATTAGAGCTGGATTTTGCCAGGTTCTTCTGCACTTATGCTGAGGAATTGCTCTCAAATCTTGTGCTCTGGTAAACTATATGTAGGGTCTGCACATCCATTAAAATAAATGGGGATTGTGGGACTGCAGGGCAGAAGGGCAAGCCAAGCACTGGTTCCTTTAATTATCTGTGGTTTAATGTTTGAAAATCATGTGTTTTAGTTGATTTGATTTTTTAATATTATTTAATAGCTTTTGATGTCTGAGACAAATTGGAGGTCAAATGCTACACTCTGATCTCCATTTCTTGGATTGGCCACTTGTGAAGCTGCTGGAGTATTTGGATCTGCATGTGAATGTCTATTGCATCCTGGAAATAAAGAAATCTCTGCAGGAAGAAAAGTTATGAAGTTAAAGATCTTTAATGAACTTTGGTTTCTTCAATCAATGGATTAGATTCATCTGCCCGAGTGTGCCCTCAGTATTAATCAGAAAGCAAAGGTTTCAGATTTCATTGTTAATAGTGCAGTTCAACTTCAACTGAAAACAGATTCTCAAGCTTAAAGCATTCTTCTTCCACATGAAAGAAAAGAAATAGAGCTAGAATTGCAAACTCATTTTCAATTGAAAACTGTTTTCTGCCCTTTGAGAACCTGTCTGGCTCTCCAGAGGGGACAAGAAAAGTGAGTCTTACCACTGATGTCTGATTATAACTGGCATGAATTCTTTCACTGGTGAGCAGTGCATGTAAGATTTTTTTTAAATGCAAGTTTAAAAAGTTTGCCAAAATACTGTTAATGGGGCTGCCATTGACCAAAGATGATTAAATTTGATCATTTTCCCCTTGTGTTTTTTTAACATGAGCTTCTGTAGTCTTTTTGAGACATTTGAATATATTTCCTGCCACTTTAAATATCCATGGCAGCAAGAAACTCTCCAGGGTTGTGGTGTTAGTCTGTCGCCCCAAAAGAGTGAGTGTATAAACAAGTATTCTTCCTCCGTCCTTGTCAATTCTCTGCCACCAAATTTCTCATATTCAGTGCATCCACTGTGTTTGTTGAGATCAGTAACTCACTGTCCATTTTTTCTCATTATTAATTTTCTGTTCTGATTAATGAGTGTACTGAGCTTAACAGATATTCTGATTCGGTAATCCTTATGAATTGAATTATTTTGTCCAGTTAAATTGACAGATAAAGCACAACACTAATACTTCAGTGTTCCCCCAACATTAGTAAATCATGGCAACGAAAACAAAACATCCAAAAATGTGCTTCAGCAACTGGCCTGATTGAGTTAACTTCTGCCAGTGAGAAGGACAAGGCGGGACACCTTTGCCTAAAAGTTGCCCCAAGTATCACACTATCCTCATTTGGAAATGTATTTGCTATTACCCATTGATGCCAGATCAAAATACTGGAACTGCCCACCTGACATCCCTCACCAACTGGGATGTGCCCTCTCCTCATTACTAAGGTCCACACTCAACGACTCAAACAGCTTCTTGCCCTCTGCCATCAGATTTCCGAATAGTTCATGAACTCATAAACACTATCTTATTAATTTTTTTGCACTATTTATTTATTTTGTAATTTATAGTAATTTTATGTCTTTGTACTGCTGCTGCAAAACAACACATTTCATGTCATAAGGCAGTGATAATAAAACATGGTGCTTCATCACCACATATATCACAAAGGTTCAAAGAGGTGACTTGCCATCACCAATTTCCCAAGAACAATTAAAGATGGAAAAATAAAAACTGGCCTTGCCAAAGGCACTCAAATCCTGAGAATGAATTATTAAAATAATTCAAGTTAACCTGTATCATCAGAATGTGCATGTTCACTTTTCATCCAGATTGATAGAAGAAATAGACTGCAGTATATTTTTTGAAATGGTGACAAATTGAAAGATGTTGGTGTTCAGAGTGACCTGATTATCCTACAATGAAAGTTAATATGCAGGTACAGCAAGCAAGCTATTACAAAGTAAAGGGATGTTGGCTTTTATTGAATACAAGGGCAGGGATGTTCCAAATTTATTGGGCCTTTCTGTGACCACATCTGGAATATTTGTACCGCTCAGGTCTCCTTAAGGAAGGATATATTTATAATAGAGGGGACGCACAAAGGTTGATCAGATTGATTCCTGGGAAGGCAGATTTGTCATGTGGAGAAAGATTAAGTAGACTGTGTCTGTACTCTACTGAATTTAGAAGAATGAAAAGTAATTTCATTGAAACCTGCAAATTGTTACAGCACTTAACAATGTAGATGGAGGCCAATGTTTTCCCTGGCTTTGGTGTTTAGGAACAGGGTTCAAAATATGGGGTTAGCCATTCAAGACTATGACAAGAAAACAATTCTTTACCAAGTAGCTAGTGAATCTTTGGATATCTGTACTCAAGAGGGCCACAGAAGCTGAGTTGCTGAGTATAATCAAAGCAGATCAAGAGATTTTTAAGTGTTAAAGGAATTAGTGCAAGAAAGTCATGCTGAGGGTAAGACATCAGTCATGATAATAAATGTTTGGATAGATTTGAAGGGCTGAATGGTCTAGTCCTGCTTCTGTTCCTTATGCTTACTTTTGGAGGCAAGTATTTTTAGTAGATTTTATTAAAAAGATTCTTTGAATTTTACCATAAACCTTAGGAGGTACAGTGAATATCAGCTACGTCAGTCTTCTAAGTGACACAGTGTATTACAGCTGGCTACAATGGGATATATTTTGGCACCAGGGCAGTTTCAATTATACATAGACTCCAATATCACAATATTTTTAAAGAATTGCACTGTTGGAAATGGATAGGAAAGCTCTGAAGTGTACTGACAATAAAAGCATTGATAAAACAGATGCATGATAGATTCATCTGGAAGGTCACATTAGATGCTAGCAGTGAGAAAAAAGATAGTTTATTAGACATTGGGGGTTCGGATGACAAAGTGGTATTGTTGAAATACATAATGAATGGGTAGTTTGTGTTGGGAGTGTTGTGAGGGAAGTAGCAGGGATACGATATCAAGGCAAATCTGATTCACACATGCTATTGTGCCAAAAATAGTAATCAAAGCTGCAAGGTTTTTATCCATTGATACCAGGCTGTGTTCAGAATCTTGAGGAACTTGACTCTGGACAGTGGCATGTTCACCACTTTCACTTACAACACTTAAACTTCAGTATTGTTACAATATGGGGCTTCCAGAGAACGCAGTTTATATGTTGAAAGGATCAATTACACTCCGGTGATTTGGATGATACAAACAGCAAAATCAAAGCTAAAATCATTCAGGATATGATCTGAATTTAAGGTTATTTTGAGCTTAGCATAATTTGCTATCTCTCTTATAATGAAGTAGTTTTCCATTTCTTCCATTTTCCAAAGCCCAACTTTTCAGATTTATTTTTATTGTTGCTAGCAAGTTTCATTTATTACTGCAAGCAAACATTATTTTGATCACTATTTTGTTTTTAATTAATGCTTTGAGGAACAGGAAAAAATTAAGTTTACAAAAGATGAGTGATATTAAACTTTTTCTCTGAAATATAAATGATTTTGTTATAAAAATCAATTAAAAATATACCTGCTCTATAACAACTCTGCATACAATGAATTTCATACCTTCTGTATATAAAGCTATCATCATAGTGTTCATTTTATTCTGAACATCTTGCACTACCTTTGGCAAGTTGAATGAAGTACCATTATGTTAATAGGGTCTTTTCCATTTTGCATCATGAACCATCAGTTACAGCATCTCAGTGGAAGTGGTCCTGCATGCTGTTTAAAAAAAGCCTGAAGGCAAAAATAATTCAGTTCAGTGATAAGATTCATTACAGCAAGGATTGTCAGTGTATTGGAGGTTCACAGTAACGTTCTTCAGAATGTGAAAATTCATTCCACTTTCTACCATGCAATATAAACTCAAGATCTCATTTAAGCCTATTGTAGAATCATTCACACATTAATTATATTAAAAATAGCCCACTGTCAATAACATTCTCTAATGTTGTTCTTTAGGTGAAGTTGTAAAAATCATTTTTCATTATCTCAGTTCATACAGAATCACAAGTCCTTCAGATCTGGCTCTCAATCTGCAGTGAAGAACATTACAAATTCTTTGTGGTCACAGTTTTATTTATGTATATTTTTAAAAATTCCAAACTAAGATTAATAACATAAGACAAAAAATGTCACATGTTTCATCGCCACAAGATTAGGTCTAAAATTTGCCTTTTATGTCTTTGGCTGGCATCATTCTTGTCTTTACTTGAAGAGCTCATGTTCTGTGTAGGCTATATTAATAACGTTCAAATTAAGGTCAGCAAGGGGAAACAAGAAAAGTGAATTTTGGAATGCATTTTATTGAGTAAAAATATTTCATTATTTAGTCAGGCCCATCTACCAATGGCATCTTTTTCCTATATTAAGTCATAGAATTATAATGTTGTTTGCGAAAATTCAATCCAACAAAAGAAATCCTAATTATTTCTCTGTGTAGCAAAGGTATTTTACTTGTGCAAATTCTGTAGGATTTCCAGTCAGTGTATATTTTATTCACAATTCCATCTCTCTTCTCAAAATATCCTCATTTTCCAGTGCCAACATCTAAGCCCAAAATCTCTACAAAATCCACTAGATTCTCCTCCTTGCTTGCTCTGCAGGGGTATTTGCTATCCATCTCTCAAATAGGTATCCTACATAACTCTCTGATGTGATTCTAACAGGATCCTAACATCAACAGCTTTCTAAGTAATGGATTTATTTGTACTTTGTATTAGTTAATGTACTTGCACGTTATTTCTATTGATAATGTAGCCTACTTTCACAATATGAGTGCAGTATAAAATAGATGTTCAATCCTAACCATCCAAGAATAAATCCTACAGACCTCTAATCATAATATTGAATTGAATCACAAATAACTGCAAGGATTTTGCCTTCATTTCTCAACCTCAAGGTTCCTTAGAGTGCAGATAGATGTCCTCATCCAGATTTTGTACTTTGTAGCAACAAGCAGGAATTCAGTAGGTCAGGCAACATTTGTAGAGGGAAATGGACAGTAGACATTTCAGGTCGAGACCCTTCATCTGGACTGATGTTGCTCCAGATTCCAGTATATGCTGTCTCTTTTGTCTCCATTTTGTACTTTGTACTGTGCTAGAGGTGCAACATGATCTTAAAACATTGAATACTTCCAGGTTGAACTGAAGAGTGAATTTGAGTTTACAAAATAGCCAGAACAAACAACAATGAAATCGACTCACTTGATTGTGTGTTTGCTCTGCAATTAAACTTTGTGACCTTAAGGAGGTACAGTCAATTTTAGCAGCATTGTGCATTATATGATGCAATGTCTTTGTAAAACATCACTATAACTATAAACAAAACCATGGGTAATCCACTCATTGGCAAGATATTAAAAGATCTGCATATATCACACAATGTTTTGCAGTCGTTACTTCCTGAAAATGTCACACTTCAGCTATCGCAGTCTTCCCGTCATATATCTCAAAGGAAAGCAGCAAATGATAAGAACTTGATAATGCTGTAATGTAGAGGTGCTGATTCAAAGTTGGAAAGAAGTATCATTTCTGGTAGCTAATCTTTTAGTTATCTTGGGAATAAAGGTGCAAAGAGCTTCATCCTGTGACATAAATTTATGATTCTGTGATTAAAGACTGTAGAGCTAAATCAAAAGCAAAGAAAAAGACAGCAAATGAGATAATCCTAAGAATATACAGAAATGACCAATTCTGCATCTGAATAACCATTGTAGAGACCCTATCACTGTAGAACAGGGAAGTTTGAACCAATTTCAAAAGCAGAATCATTAGGCATCTTTACTAAAAGGGCACTGTCTTCCCCAAAATGATTCAAGGGATACAATTTGAAATGGTAAACTGCCCAAGGATATTGATTATTTATTCCTGAAAATGATAGCCCTTACAACACAATATATACAAAGCACTTTTATGCACCTGTACTTTATTTTACCAGTCATGAGGACAAACCATTTGATTAGCCAGTGAAAAGAGTAAAAGTTTTCCTTCCATTCAGGTTCTGAACAATTTTGTTTATCAAGATGGATGAACTTTGGTATCTCAACCTTTTGGGTAGAGAATCAGGCAGAAAACAAATACATTGCTATAATTAAAGGGATGAATCCTAACTCCCAAAATAATAGGCCATAACAGAGATAGAAATGCAAAACAAGATTGGGCTCAGAATCGAACCTGCCAGCATCCTGTTTTGAAGGGATTGAGAGAAGGCTCAGCAGCTAACCTGCTTGTGGTTAGGCAGCTTGATCACTTATGTATTATAATGAGCCCACCTGCCTTGATTTTAACAGTCATTCTATTTTTAACCATAGGATGTCTGGTTTCCTAGGTATCAGGAAACTTGATATCTGACTGCAGCTGACAAAGGTTAAATCCATAAGGAGGAGCCTTTTCTCTGAGCCCAACAAGCTCTCCAACAAACTCAATGCCATAACTTTTTTGATCTGGCCACCACCCTCCCCAACTCCCTGCACAGGTCTAGAGAAGTCTCAGGGTGGACTTCTGAATATCTCTTCCTCCACTTAACACAGGTCTGAATAAAATCTTAGGTATTGGAACATGAGAAACGAGTGCTATAGAAAATGAGTTCAAAGCCAAAGGATGGAGAGAGAAGAGCCAATTTCTAATGGCTCTAAGTGCCCTGATTTTCAGCATCTTCCATAATACAAAACCTACCTGCAATTTAGAAGTGAATTACTGTGCATTCTGGAAATCTGAAATATAAACAAAATATGCTGTGGAGAGAAAAATCAAGTTAATGTTCTCACAAATGATCATTGGCCTGAAATCTTCAATGTTCAGAAGCATTCAAAAATTATGAAGGAAATAAGCAATTACAAATTTGAATTATTACAAACATTTTTAAAATAAAAATTACTTCAAACCACTTTTAAATAATTCTATACATTAATAATCAAAATAACTGCCTTTTTCTGCAGAAATGCCAGCAGTTCTGTGTGGAAACCTGGGCTATTTTCTTGAACTACAACTACATAATTGGTTAAGAGCTGTACTTGCTTTCCTTGCTGGCAAGGAACTATATTTGAATCCTGCAAGAAAATGCATTTGTGTGTTGGATTTATCTGGAATTCAAATATTTTGCATAAATCATAATTATGCTTTGTTCCAAATTATAATGCACTTATTTAACAAAAGAGAATACAGTTGTTGAGATTTTAAAATACTGACTGCTTTGCTCTAGACTGGCCCATTTAGTCAGTTAAAGCACATCCAGTGACTTTGTTCAATGTCACTGTTTGTCCCATTGAAATAGACATTCTCTGTAAGTTAGTGAAACATTAATCATAGAACGATTACAACACAGGGAGGCAACTTGGCTCATCATGACGGCATGAAGTCTCTACCAGAGTAACTCTCTAGTTTCATCCACTGACTGTTTATCTGTAGAAGAGCATAGTTTTCACCATCATGTATTTATTTAATTTCTCATGAAGGACGCAATGGAACCAGTCTCCACAGGCAGAACATCCAGATTCTAACCACATGCAGTGAAAAGAAGATTTTCCTTTTGACACTCTTAAATCTCTCCCCCTTTGTTTTACACCTGTGACCTCTTGTCCTCGACCCCTGCACTAAAGGAAACAGCTTCCCCCTATTCACTCTATCGAGAGCCATCATCATTTTATACAGTTCTATCAAACCTTCCCTTGGCCTTCTTGAAAGAAAACATTTCCAGCTTATTGAATCTGTCATTGCAACTGCAGTCCCTCATCTTTACTGGACCTCCTGCAATGGCTTCACATCCTTCCTATAATGTTGGAGCTGGAATTGAGCACCATAACCCAGCTGAAGTCAGACTGGTATTTTATACTCTATGCTTCTGGTAATAAAGCCTACCTCTGGAAATGTCTTATTAACCCCTTTCTCACCTAAGCTGCCACTGTGCACACATACTCACTGGTGCCTCTGTTTCTGCACACCCTTTAAATCAGTACCATTATTCTTGCCTCCAAAAAGCACGATATCTCATTTCTCTGCATTAAAATTCATCATTAATTTACATGAAAAAAAGTAATGGCCTTCACACTGATCCCTGGGGAATGTCATAATTCATCTTCCTCTCCTGTGAAAAGCAGCCATTCACCATTACCCTTTGTTGTTTGTCATGTGGCCAACTTTATATCCATGCTGTCAATGTCCCTTTTATGCCATGTGTTTCAAATTTGCCTATAAGCTGTTATGTGACACCCTTTTAGAATTCTACTCTAAGTCTACTTACACCACATTGATTGCCTTTGCCTCATTAAATCTGTCTGTCACTTCATTGTAAGATTCTAATGCCTAATCATTCTGAAAATAGGACTGAATAACTGAAATTTCATCGCTATAGTACTTACTACACCTTTGAAAATGCATTTGAGCAGCAATTCACAAGGCACATCTCATTCTCCTCTTTCTTTGCCAGCCACAATTAGTG
>JARFYF010000058.1:15465738-15476985 GCA_030265395.1 Rhina ancylostomus | reverse complement strand
GCCCCCAACCCTCAACTGGTTATTTCCCTCCATAGATGCTACCTGACCTGATGAGTTCCTCCAGCATTTTGTGTGTTGCTTAGCATTTAATCACACATCTCTCAGGTTCAATAAAGCACTTGCATTTGTTAACGATGCTTAAATGAATAGTGCAAAACTCTTACATGAAAGCCAAAAACTTCTTGAACCAACCTGCACAACCCTAATTGCTACCTCAGTTTACCAACACTATGACCACATTACACTACAATGGACTTTGTTTTTTTGTTCTAATTATGTTCTTCCTTGTATTATATGTTTATGTTTTTCTTGTTGTGTATCTGATGCTATGTGCCTGTGATGTTGCTGTAAGAAAGCTTTTTATTGCACCTGTGCATGTGGCAATAAACGCTACTTACACTTTGAAAAATTGCAACAGTGCAGTTTTAATCACCACTTTGCTCATATTTTAAGTAGTTCTTGAACACCATGATGAGCCTTCAAGTTGTCAGTAACAACTGGCTTGCGACAGGCTGCAATCCTTGAGGTGTTGATGGTCTTCGATCATGTTGCCCTCAGAAAAGGACCATTCAGGGTGGCACTGAGCACCTCCTGCTAATGCACTAAGAGCACACTGAAGTCCCAGTGTAAACAGAACAAATGCAGCATCTCCCAAATTACCCACTCAGCTGGCAGTTCCTGTCTCACCTTACAGCACACAAAGCTGAAGTGGAGGCAAATCATCTTTAATCCCCAGGGAGGGCTTGAGAAAAATCCTCCATCAGTATGATCAAGGATCATCACAGTAACAAACAGTCATCAGCTACTTCCTGTAATTTTTTTTTAAATGCATTGTTTGTTAATTAGACTCCTAAAGCCAATTTCTGTGTCTTAACAGAGCCACACCACGTGGTCTGAACAATGAAATGTGTCCCCTTTGTACAGAATCCACAGCAGCACGCCATTATGTGCTGTGTACAAAGTAGTATGCTTATGTTTAACATTATAGCTCTCTGTCTATTCTTACAATATATAACACTGTCTTCAGCTGGTCACATACATGATTTGCAGAGTTTGAACTGTTTTGCATCAGTTTGCAAAGGATCAAATGACAGCTACTTACATTTATCACAGTTAAATCCGCCATAACCAAATGGACACCTAAAAATAACAAACAAGTGTTTTTTTTGTGCTGACAGAAATACCATTGTGGACAATGTTTAAAAATTAACCTCCGTCCATCCTCCCATTTAAAAAATACCTTTGGGTCAGTGCTTTAATTCTCATAGCTCTCAGACAGAAATACATTTGGTACCCATATCCAATAATAATTCCAAAGCCTCGGCAGCCAGTGACAAGCAGCAATGAAGCCTAAAATGTCTCAACAAGTAGTTAACACATTTATCTAGTCAAATTATTTAATTGTTTTTCAGATGCATTGTGAAGGATGGTATTCAAATTGTAATTTTTCCAGATTTAGATTTTGGCAAAGTTTCCATTTTAATCTAATTTCACGGTTAGAGTAGCAATACATTCAGCAAAGGGAGGAGCAGAGTGTAGGTTCACAAGCATGTATGAAGTATGTGTGAAGTATGATTTCAGTAAAATTCATCTCAGCAAAGGGAGCAAAATGGACTACTCCTGCACTTTACCCATTCAAAAGGCATACCCACCTAAATGGAGAAATGCATGCAACTTCAAGTTTGGGACATCATTCTTTGCTGGAGGCTACAACCTCTTGGGACAGAGAAAATTACACCACGTACCATGACGTAAACAAAACATGGTTTTAGAGAAAGCAGGATTGGAGTAAGCCTTCATTTCCACCCGTCAAGACAGACAATTAGATTTAATTAAGTGATTGCAGAGTGTTGACCCCCAAATATTAACTTTTTGTCCAATACTAACTTTTTTGTTAAAAGTACAGTTCAGCACTCATGCTGAGACTGGTTCCCACCTCAAGAAAGGGAAGCAAGGCAGTTGCTTACCAAAATAAATCAGAAGTTAAAGATAAATATTGAAGTTTCTTTGTCACAAAACTATCCAGAATTAAATATCAGATTGTCTCATCCTCATGACCAGTGTGGGATCCATGAGCAGCAATACGGTAGGACAGGGCTTTCTAAACAAACAGGAATACTTTAAACTTACTTTACACAAGCTCCGTTCTGAAGTTTAAGTCCGCTTGGACAAGCTGTTTTAAAAAGAAAAGTAAATGAGTTGATTGTGTCTCATTAGTCCTTACATCATTTCAACCGGTACCTTAATACTGCTGGCTGTTAGTGTAAACAAGTCCGTAAAGACACCTGTGTAAGCTGTGTGGACTTTTTCAAACCACCATTATAAAAATATTATTAACAATTTGGAAGGACTGCTCAAAGGACGTGTTCATATCAACATACAAAAGGTACACACAGGAATCTATCACTGTAGGCTCAGCAAACTTACATTTGCTGAACATGTGCCTTTGGATTGCAACTTGAATCATTTTTTGCTCCACATAATAGAAGAGAAACATTACTCAAAAGCAAAACAAAATCTGCAAGACAGAAGTTGATGTACCAATGGAGCCCAAGGACTTCTGGAGACCAGGCATTCTGTTCTAAATACACTTAAATGATGTTCAAACCTTTTTATGGTGTCAGCCAGGTATTAATCACACCATGCTGGCAACGACAAATCACCTAAACAATCTCAAAATTCTCCACGGCAGACCAAATGCAAAAATGCCAAAAATCTGGGTATTTTGTTGGAAAGATGCAAACAAGTGGCAAGAGGCAGCAAGGTAGTGTAGTGGTTAGCATAATGCTATTACAGCACCAATGATTGGGGTTCAATTCCCACCACTGTCTGTAAGGAGTCCGTACGTTCTCCCTGTGACTGTGGGGGTTTCCTCTGGGTAATCTAGTTTCCTCCCACATTCCAAAGACGTACGGGTTAGTAAGTTAACACGGATGTAGTTGGACGGCATGGGCTCATTGGGTTACACTGCTGTATAAATACAGCAGTGAGGAAGGCAGATGGGAAGAGTCTGCTTTAATGGCAGTTGAAGGATCTGGAATAGAAGGCCACAAACATTAACTACAAGAGATTTAAAAGAGAAAAAGAAACTCCTTTACAGATAGTGGAGGCTGCAGGAATCATTCCTGCTGAATTTGCAACAAAAGCAAATTTGGAATTTAAGATTAGATTGGATAGACAGATAGAGGAGGGGGGATTAAAAAGACATAGCAAAGGAGCAGGCAACTAGTTTCAGAGTGACACTGGTGGAAATAGGTCATTGTTTCAGGAAACAAAGGTGTGGATTCCATTATAAAAATCAAAAGAATGACAGTAACTGATTTGAAACAAGAAATCCTGCGGTTAAATGTGTAATCTCACACTATGAAGTTCACAGAGCAGGACAATCAAATCAAAATCACTGGTTCACTCGGTCTGGAAATGAAAGTTATTTTTCCACAGGGTCAAGAACAAGCCACTTAGCTTTTTAGCTCTCAATATATTTCAATGACATTCACTGGAATGAGTCTGTTCATTTGGTCTCAGTGAATGATCTTCTGTGTCTAAAATTATTCTCCTGAACTGCCTGTGAAAAAGTCATTGTTTATACCTATATCTTTCAAAAACAAGTGATATTGCTTCATACATGACAAGTTACAACATGGTCTTACAAAATAGTCATCAGATCTGGACTCAAAACTAGATGGACCACATTACATAAACAATTATGATAGAGATTAATAACAGTATAAGTTTATGCAGCATACATTTTTTGCAACAGTGCAGCCTCACCCCTTCCAATCTACAACAGTGTGACAGTTCTCAGGATCTCTGCCACAGTTTGGGCCCCATGTCCAATCTAAATTGCTTCACAATTGGTGGCACATGGTTTCAGCTCCTTGGATCACAAGGGCTGGAATTTCTCCCCGCCATCCCCTTAATCCTTTTGTCTCTCAACTCCACTGAGATTCTCCCTAAAACCTGGATCTTAGACCAAGCATTTGATCACCTGCCCTAATCCCCATTTTGGCTGGATGTCACGTTTCCTTTGCTGACACTCTTGCAAAACTCTTGGGATGTTTTACCACATTAAAGATGACATATGAAAACAAGCCTTTCATGAGGTTGTTACAACACAGAAGACATTTGGCCTACCCAGACAGCTCCTTGTAACTGCAATCTGGTTGGTCCTCATTCTCCAACCATTTCCCATAACACAACATATTATTTTTCCTCAAGAACCCATCCACCTTTCTTTTGAAAGCCCTGACTGACCATTTCCACCAACCCAACAGCTAACAAGCATCAGGTCCTACCCACCCACTGTAAAAAGAAATCACATCTCTTAGTTAGAAATTTACATATTAAAGCACAGCAAAAAAAATAACTTGCTTCAGTAATATGCCACATACCTTTACAACTTCGATCAGAAACTGCAAACTTCTTGTAACCAGGTAGACAGCTACACACACGAATCCCATTATTCACTTTGCATTTAGAGGTGTTGGCATCACAAAAATTTGAGGTGCATAGACTTTCAGCTTTAGTTTGTTAAAGAGAGAAGTGGGGAAAAGAGAAAACAAATGGATAATGATACATCAGTTAAGGTCATTTGCTTTGATTTTGCTTTAATTTGTTTAGAATTTGGAATTTCTACTTCTGCTTACTGCAGCAGTTTTCCCCACTTTGTTTCAACTGTTCCTTAGATACTAAGGCAAAACAAAAACCTCAGAACATGATCAGAGATGGTGCTCATATTGGCTCAACAGATGATTCACACACTTTTTCTGAATAGGCTGGATATAAATTTGAGATGAGTGAATTGCGGTTGACATTGCATCACTTCAAAGCAAAACTGCCCAGTAACCAAGCATTGAAAATGGCTTTTAAAGACATTTCCACCTCAAAAGCAGCATGAGGGCTAATCAAACTGCCAAGCAGCATTTCCTTGCATCTTGGCTTGTTCTAAAACAGAATCGAAGTGGAAAACATTAACACACTAGTTTTACAATTTAGTGCTAATTGCAGTGTCGGTTTAGTACAGAGGCCACAGTTTAATTTGCACTGGATACTTTCTGGTTTGGATGACCTAGTCCTGCATTACTACATTCGTGAGAACTAATTCATAAGTGCATATCCCCCCACTGGCCACCCACCACAAAACTTAAATCAAATCCACGTGTTAGAATAACATGTTTGTTATTGTCTATACACTAAGTGGTTGCGTAGAGCTTTTTTGTTAGATTCTGATTTAATTTTTTTAAATCCATGAGGCCATATTTAGAATGACTTTGTCCCCCCAAAATCCTAACTCTCTGCTTTGAAAGTACCCATTTACCTGTCATTATGTTTATTTTAGTTTATTTTGTCATGAAAGTTATGTATAATTTATGTTAAGTTAATGTTAACTTATGTTTGCCATATTTGTAATGTACTGGGCTGCTGCAAAAAGCTAACTTTCATGGCATTTATATCTTGCGTATATCTGCCTATGACAATAAATTCAAATTTGAACTTGAAACTTGATGACAAAATTCATTTCCATTTCATCTTCTGGTGAAAAATGACAGAACAATTCATTCCCTGCCTTGTATATCAACTGATTAAAATTGCTGTCTAGTGCAAGAGCAAGTCACTGATGGCAAGTCAGGCAACATGTTACACTGAATATTAAACACACACGGTTGAGCAAAGTTCGTCCTTCAAAGACTCAGCAATCATTTGAGCCCTAAAATAAGTACATGCTAACAAGGGCTGCATGGTGTTCTGGATTTAATATGTGACAGTATTCACAGAGTATATTACAACTTCCATAATCTTTTAAGATGCCTAGGAAGGATCCATAATAAAATCTTTTAAAAGTGATTCTAATCTTGTACTGTAGAGGGATCATGAGTGAACTGTCAGTGTACCAGTGAGGCAAGTAACACAAAAATGATTGTGTCTGATTGCACATTAGAAACTGTCATCCATGAAAATACTTAATACTCAACACAATGGCACAGGAATTCCAATCTAGTATCCCCGCTCCCTCACAGTAACCTGACACCTCCAACCAGCTGTCTGAAAGCTCTTAATTCTTCTTTGTGCACCTGTGGTTTGGTCAATCTCTTTTCAGCATTGTGTATCAGAATCCTGTTCCTTACAGCTCAGCCTATTTGCTAATCTTTGTCTCACTACTCTCTACTAATCAGTTGGTCTTCCAGCCCTCTGAGGAAAAGAGTTAATGAGCCTCAACTAACTCCACAGTGCTTCAACTAGGGCTAGTAAATCATTCACCTATTTTGTTCATCCCACAGACAAAAATCTCTGTAAAATGATGGGTATGCAAATGTTGGCAACCCTTAGCAGGTCAGGCAGCTTCTGTGGAAGGAGAAACAGTTAACATGTCAAGTTCAGGATTCTTCATCAGAACTGGGCCTTGGAATGTTGAGGGTTTTCAGCATTTTCTATTTTCATTTCAGATATCCAGCATCTGCAGTTTTTTTTAAATCTTCATGCCCATCATTTTGCTTGTGAATTAAGTATAACGGTGACTTTGGGGTTAACTTTCTAACAGTTCTGAATATGAAAGAACAAATTATTGGCACAGTATATTAATGCCTCACTCAGATTCAAAAGTGCTAAATGTTGTCACAACCAATTTCCCCAAAACAATGGAACGTGTTATCCAAGCATCTCTGGCCTATACATGGTTTAGCACATTAAGAGGTCTCTCTGCCAGTCTGCGCTGGAGAAAATAGCACTTGGAGGAGTGATAGCCTTGCTCTTGTATGAAATTTCTGCATCATGAATGAATGAGAGCAGAGACAACTGAAAGGACAAGCAATTGACCACAGCACCGTTGCACAAATGGGCCAGTCAAGATAAAGCAAGTGAAGACAAATGTGGTAACAACATTTCTAGGGGCATAGATAGTGTTCTTTGCAGTCATGGAGTCCTAAAGGCAGGATTGCCTGTCTGGTGCCAGAGACAAGGACAATTCCTTGGGATTGGAGAGAAAATTCAGCAAGAAATATGAAAACAGACCCCAAAAAGGTATAAGCTGTTCTAAAAGGAAAAGATTAACAAGTTAAACTGAGTTCCTCATGGACTGAGACAGAAGAAATTATACTGACTTGCAAGGAAATGGGAGAGGTATTAAATATCTTTTATCTGTCCAGGAAACAGTAGAGCAGTACACATCTAGTGAGAAATGAAGAGCTGAAAGGAATTAGTATTGGAGAAATTAATTGGTTAAAAAGCCAATGAATTCCCATGATGTCATGACCTATATCACAAAAGGTTTGAAAGGCAGCTCTATGGAGATAATAACCAGTGCATCCATTCTAAAATTCCACAGATTCTCGTATGGCTATTTTCCAATCTGTGGGCAGTAAAATCCCCACACTATTTAAGGGAAGAGAGAGAGAACACAGGGGACTACCAATTAGCCTGCCATCAGTGGGAGGGAAATGTTGGAATTCATTTTTGTTTTAATAGAGGGTGTCTCATTAAAAACTGATGCCATGGCATTACAAGGGGAAATACTGTTCCTTGAACCTCACAGCGAAAGATCTCAATCTTCGTAGGACTTTCTTTAGTAAGTCCCACACTACTGCTTTAATGCAATTAGAGGTAGTAACCACATTTTAGGCCAACACCAAAGAACCAATGGATACTCAACTTACAAGTATAAATGTCTGAAGCTGTTATCATTGTGCAGTTCGAACAATCTTTGATGCCAGCTCTAATATTTTGGTTGACAGATTCCTCCGTTACATTGGAAGAAAGTGAAAAGATGTTGTCAACAGAGGCCTTAATACTCCCCTTTCTGGAAAAAAAAGCAAATGAAAGTATGTGTGAAAGCATACCACAGGCTCATTTACATAAACAATGCACTGCTTATGTTTTATTTTTGCAGGTCAAGGATCCCATTTGCCAACTATTTCAAGTTTGCATGCAAGTTCACCTGAGGTTTTAAAATGTAATATATCAATGTTTCCAGGTATTCCAATTCCAAACTGCACCTCCGACTGATGTTAATTTTATTTCAAGATCAGATGACTTTAACCCTGCTGGACAACCTCAACCTGTCATTGTCAGAATACATTTGAAAGTTTAGATCTGATGTTACTCCGGGAATCAACAACAGAGAAGCTTGGGAGACATGTGAGTGGTACAGATGGTCAGAAAACAGCTGAACTTAGACAAGAAGTTATATTCAGATGGTTAAGGCTTGATTATATTTTTTAACTGGAAATAGGAATGATTTCAAGCAAAGAATTCCAATTTTTGTTTTTCCTGAACTGGGTTCTTTAGGTTGAGGGGGCAGAGAAAAAAAATATCAAGAGGCAGTAAGCAAAAGCCATGCATGCAAGACTGGACTAAGCATTTGCAAACTCAGTTGCTCCTATGATTTTCAAGTTCTTAACCCTTTATTAAGCCAGTTTTCCAAAATAAGTCTGTTAGCTGGCAGTTACTGTACCTTGTGTAGTTTTTGTTCTCCTCAGTTTATGATTTACTGGCTTAACTGACAACCATAAGTTTGTATTTAGTTTGCCTCACATCATGTATTTATTCTCTGTTTCACCCCCTGCCCCATTTTATTTATGTGGAAGAACGTATTGTTCAAATTTACTACAGTGATGTCTCTCTGGTGTGCCTCAGCGCTGATGCTAATGATTCTAGTCTGGACAAATTTCCTTCTCTTTTAGGGAACTGCTGTCAGCTCCAGTTTCTAAGTCAAACTACACCAGCAATGCCTCAGAGTTTCAATGTCATTACCATCACAGAGTACCCCACCAATAACCTGGAGATCACCATTGACCGGAAAGTCAACGGGACCGTCCACATAAAAGTAATGGCTTCAAGAGCAGGTCAGAAACTGGGTGTCCTATGGTAAGTAACTCACCTCCTGATACCCCATCTACAAGGCATGTCATGAGATATAGAATATTCTTTACTTCCCTAGATCAGTGTCACTCCAATCAGTCTCAAGAAACTTGACATCATCCAGGACAAAGCAGTTATTTGACTGGTATCCATCCACCACTGTGACCATTCATTCCCTGCATCTACCTGCAGTGTGTACCATCTACAAAATGCCTTGTGGTTATTTGCCCAGGCTACTCATATAGCAACTCCCAAACCCATGATCTCTACCACCAAGAAAGAGGGCAGCGAGCACATGGAAACACCACCATTATCTGCAGGTTCCTCCCCAGGTCATACACCACTCCACTTCGAAATATATCATTGGTCTTTCTTTGTCATTGAGTCTTAATCCTGGAACTCCCTCCCTGTCAGTACATTTACTAGAAGGACTGTGGCTGTTGAAGAAAGCAGCTAACCACCCCCTTAAGGGCAATTAGGGATAAGCAATAAATGTCAGCCTTGCCAGTGATACACAGATACCAAAAAGATGAATAAATACAAGTATCTTGGCTTGGGCCAGGTTTAACATTCTCCCTGAAACAAACAATGTAACAAGATATTACCAATCTTGATAGTTATTCTGCAAATCCACACATTTCAGTTAACTTCTGGAAAAAAAACTCCAAATTCCTTTTTGAAGAAAACTCATTGGGGCCATGATGATATTGTACGCTGATTTAGATTTTACTATCAATATCAGTGACAAAAAAGGAAGACGCTGACTCAGAGAGCCAAACTTCACTATTCAGTTTACATTACAAAGAGCAAGTGTGATGGCTGATAACAGTGTGTCAGCCAATAAACGGGAGGCAGGGCACGCGACATCATTAATTGGGCAGCAAGTGAAGTAAATTTACAGAGAAAAAAATTTGAAGAGCAGAGGAAATACAAATTATAGCAGAACTACAGCACTTTCTCCAAGCTTTGGAAAGGGTACAGAAGAGGTTTGCCAGGATGCTGCCTGGATTAAAGGGTATGAGCTACAACGGGAGATTGGACAAACTTGGGCTGTTTTCTCTGGAGCACCGCAGGCTGTGGGGAGACCTCAGAAGTTAAAAAAAATTGAGGGGGAAAGGTAGGGTAGAAATGTCAAATACTGGAGGATATGCATGTAAGGTGAGACGGGGAATGTTTAAATGAATGTGTGGGGCAATTTTTTTTTTGCAGAGTGGTAGGTGCCTAGAACAGGCTTCCAGGGCTAGTGGTGGAAGCAGATAGGATAGTGGCATTTAAGAGACTTTTAGATAGGCACATGAATGTGCAAGGAATGAAAGTAGATGGATCACGTGCAAGCAGAAAGGATAAATTTAATTTGGCATCATGTTTGTCACAGACGTCGTGGGCTAAAGCACCTTTTCCTGTGCTGTACTTTTCTACTTTCTATAAGTAAAGCTGGGCATTTTCTTCAGAATGATAGAGTCTCCAGAGGATGTTTTGCCTTAAAATGACTGGCCCAATTTCAATGTTCCTCATTTACAACAGAATGGCCACCAAGCATAAACTACCTCCACTCCAGTAGTGAACAATGTTGTCAACATATGCAAACTGAAAATAAAGAGCCACCAGACACAAAAGGACTGTTCAGCTGGACAAGGGGTGACACAGCCACGTACAAGGAGACTTCCTCATACCAAGTAATTCAACAGACTAATCTCCCTTTTTAGCATGCAGGAATTGAAGCACAGGGAAAGGAACTGCAGTAAAAGGCCCGGGATTTCCCAAACCTCTTGCAGTGTATAGAAGGACCAACAATTGAACAATTCCCACTCACTTGATTGCCCAGTGCATATAATGTCAGGTGGACAATTATTCCAGTGATACGAAGTGAGCTCTTCAAATTATCACACACTCGCCAGAATTCTCCACATATTCACCGAGCACCTGCAAGGTACTGTGGCCCAGACTACCACTTGGCAGCTGCAGGTTTGACTGTAACAGGGTGGAGGCCTTCATGTTGAAACAAGACAAACCCTTGGCAGACAAATGCAAATTTATATGCTCACTACAATACAACTGGGTGAAACACAGCTGATTTGTATAAACATGTCACACTGTATGGGAATAGTGCCTGGGCTAACAAAACATTGCATCATTCTTGACCCGTGCATTAAAGGGGAGCACAAGTTCACAGTTACACAGTATTCTGAGGCTCTGGTTTAATAGTGGGTACTTACTCAAGCTTCCAAACAATAGATTTGTAGTAGTAAGGGTCATTTTTGAAGAATCTTCTCATCTAATCGCAATACAAGGGGAAGAAAAGAAGGAAAATTTCAGGAATTAGACTTTTCATCTCTAATTGACTCTGCAATATCATTCCATACTCCAAGAAAAATAGTCTTCACTGGTATTTGT
>JARFYF010000058.1:15426022-15437477 GCA_030265395.1 Rhina ancylostomus | reverse complement strand
ATCGCACAGGACGTGAAAAGCAGAAGTTGCCGCTACAACCATGATCAGTGAAACAATGATGGATATGAACCCGGTCACCGAAAATATGTTGGAAATTACAAGCAATATACATCCAGAAAGGTTGATATACTCAGTAATCATTTAATTAGATAGTAAAAGTGGGAAACGACAAATAAGGCTCCAAATGAACGAGGAATTAAATTAATGGGACACAAAGCATACTCCCGCTCTCTGTGCGGAAGTAGCTGAGCGTCGAGCTGAAAGGGAAAGTTTCAGTGGTGGGAAGGAACTGCAGACACTGTTTAGAGGATAAAAATACTTTTGTTTTGAGAAACACAAATAAATAATTGACAGACATAACCACTTGATGTTAAAGAAAAATAAAAATCGTTTTTGATTTCCCGTTCTGTGTTTGTCAGTTATCAATGAGGACACAAAAGGCGGGTCATATTTGTTGATGGAATACCAAATGGCACTTGCCAAGTTAACACATAAGAAACATTCAGAACAGATGTACTTCGCAATGACTACACTGGTGAGCAATTGATGGGAATACAAAAAAGGTAGTGACATTACAGGACCTTTTTTTTCAGTCTGACGGACAAGGTGACTTTGTCATTTTATGCCAGTAAACAGAGTTTGGGTCATTGTTTTTATTTCCCTGACAGACGACACGGAGGCGTGGAGAGAGTAAAATTATAATTTCATTAGATTGGGATGATATCAGAGGTGAAACTCCATTTGCAGTGAGAGACGGGAATAGCTGGCGATAGTTTTAGGGTGAATAGAGGGCCACCAGGAATCGTCTCCCTGCTTTCTGCTCACTCTTTAAGTCAACATTCACGTTTTTGTGAGCAGAGTTGTGCTGGGACTGCCCGACGCCAGAACGGACTAAGCAGTAACCAAGTCTCTACTGGCAAACCATACACATCTCAGCGGCGGCGAGTCCTGATTGCAAGTGAAAGGAGGTGGCGTTGGTGCGGAATCTGATCGACTGTACGCTTTGTAAGCATACTTAGATATTTCTGCTATTCGGCGCCATTAACGACATGCAAATGCATTGAAAACTTCACTTAAATTGCGATACAGAAATACGTCATAAAAGTGAAATAAATTACATTTATGAACGTAATTATAGCATTGTTTTCTTTTGTGTTCCCACCTCCTGAAGCAATACAGTAGCCGGAGCATCTGGTCAGCGAGAATCGTATAACCGACAACACCACAAGCGTATAATACATTAGACGGAGCCACAGAAATACCAATCTGTTCCTGTACCTTACCAGGAATACCGACAGCTGCAAGTACAGGATAGTAAATTCTGACGATGTGAAAAATTGCTGGATATCCCATTTTCCACCTGAAGCAGCGATTAGTTGTGTGAAAGGTTCCAACTACTTATATGCTTTGTTTCAAGGAGCTCTTATACACCAAGTGAACGCCCGTTAAGTCAATTAGTGCCCTCCTCAGTGAGATTATCCACACGCCACTGAACAAACAGCCAGAGGGAACCGTTTTATTCATTGTGACATTAAGCAATATATTTAACCCTTCGAGGGACATTACAAACAATTCAACTGAATGTGGTTTCGAAATAATTCTGTGGAGGGGGTTGAAAGTTCTATTCCATGTGACGAAGTTTGAACCGTTTGAACATTCGTCCATTGGTTAGTTATTTTTTACAACAAACGTCAGGTCGTTCAATTACCGATCGATTAAAGCATTTGTGGCATCACATGGACAGAGAATGAAGTGAGTTGAATACCGCAGCCGAAATGAGGGGAAAGTCTTCGTGAGAGGGCACAGTTTGGCTGCCGTCTTGACTTTCAGGTGAGTTTAATGCTGGAAGCGACAACCACGAGTTGTTGAGATGTCAAATAACAAAGGTTTTCTATATTGCCCAACGTAGTATGATATCAACAAGTCCAAATCAATCTGAGAAGCACCAGAAATGTCCCGTACAGATATTGAGGCGGCAGCCATTTGCACAGGATTGGCCGAAGGGCTGGTTTTTGTGCTGTATGAGACCACAGACATTGTAAAAACGTCAGATATTGGATCTGAAATAAATGCAGAACATGTTGTCAAACCTCATCAGGTAAGGCAGCATCTGTGGAAAGTGAAACAGTCAATGTTTCGGTTCTGCAACCCTTCGTCACAACTGCAGCTTGTTTCATGCATTACACACCAACTGATAGGAAATTAATCCTCGTTAATAATTGTCCATGTCAAAACACGCAATGGGGCCGTGATGCAACCTTTCCTCCAGCTGGTCATCGAACATAATTAGCAGCTGAATATGTGAAGAATATGCACGATGTGCAGATCCATGCCTGATTTTTGAAACTTCTCTGCTTACTCATGCAGCCTCTTCATACCTTCTTTACATTTCATGTTTCAACTGATCATATTTTACATGTTTCAAAAAAGCAATCATGCCCTGATCTCTTCAGCCGTCAGCGATATCAATTGTAAGGTGTTAAGATCACCCCACTGATCCGTGTGCTCCATAACTCGTTAATACTTGCCATGGACAAGCAACACGTTTAGACACAGTTTCTGTTTTCAGTTGGCCAAGCGATCTCCTATTTACGTGGGTAAATTACATGCTACCCCTTCGCTTTTACACTCTCCAGAAACTTTCGCAGTGACACAATATCCAAGTCCTCGGGATTTACAATTATGGTACATCCCTGAATCTCCTATGTCCACAACACAAAGAACTCTGACGATTTGTTCAATCAAGTCTTTAACTTCATAAAACTATGTAGATTACGCTGATTATCTTGGCGTTTCCGCATTTCACGCTGTAAATTCCACAAAATAGCTCCCAATAATTCCCCGATGAGAGATATTACGATAACATTCCTTTTTATTCTGATTTCTGTTTCTTTGCGTTTTAGAGTAAAGAAGATACGTTTGAGGTTTGATGGATCTCATCGATTTACCTAGAGTCACGTAAAGGGTCACTTTGGCCAACTCAGTTAGCATATAGTAGCTTTGAGGTACTCCTTACTTTAGAAAAATGAAAATAAATGCCCTTCCTGTCATGGTTCTGAGTTATGACCTCAATTTGGCTCCTTTAATGCCTTGTTGTCCAGCACATGAATTCCATGCTGAACTCAATGCATAACGAGAAACACCTGACAGCATCAGGGGCCTAGCATAAGTAACTGTGTTTCTCTGGCACTAGTTGCCAGAGTATTGATCTACCTTTAGGTATACTTTGCTTCCAGTTGCTTAGAGTGGTTTACACTAGAGCAGTCCTGCGTTCTCTATTCCTTTGTGAAGATCCAGTTCGTGTTGGGATTCCTCTTCTGAATTCCGAGGCAGGATTCCTTCCAGTTACTGCCTGCGTTTGTCCTGAGGAAGTATCCTGACTCCAGTCTTGTATCAGCGTACCGCATTTGGGTTCTCTGTGAGTTTGCTCAACATTGTGACAACAAGTTATGCACCAACTAAATTTTAAATTAAATATGTACTCTTTTGAACTGTTAAGAGCTTCACAGAAGTAAAACCTGAAAACCATCTAAACTCACATTAACTAAGAATCTGTAGACCAGTTTTGAACATCACGTGACATTCAATCCCCAAGATACTCACCAAATCACTTGAGCGTAATTGTCAGAAACATTTACTTATTTTGTAACTTGTTGATAACAGCAAGAGGCCGAAAACATGCTTCTACCCTAATTTCCCTTATAAACATCAAGGAAAGCAAGTTTGGAAAAAAAAGACTTACTCAGGAGGTGATGATTTACACCATTCAAATTGGTGGAGGAAACAGTCAACCTGTTCAACCAGAGCTAGAGGATTTCCTTCCAACTAATTCTAATTAAAAATAAAAACTTGCCCAATAGGTACAAGACATGAAGAATATGCTTATTTTTAATTGAACAGGAGGTGTGTTTTATAATGTGGTTGCTCAAATAAGTTCCTGAGTTTGTATCCAACACTATCTGAAGTGACACTTCTGAAGACCCCAAGCCACATCTTTCTTCTGAAGCTGCCTAGGTTACCAGTTTTAAAATCATCAATGCTGATATGCAACTGTTTTGATCAGTTTCCTTCTGACAGGCACTAATGGTTCTGTTTGCTTTCACATCTAGGCTTCATGCTTGGTGTTCTGGTTTAAATCTAAACACGGAAACAATCTTTTTTTCAAGTAACTGCCAGAATTCCTGCCACTTTACCAAGGTGTAATAGTGACAATCTTAGTTCACTGTCATTCTGTGACACACTTTGCATTGTTTTCTGGATTTTATTATTTTTCCTTGCACATCCTACTTTTGCAAAGTTAGAACATTGTTCTTTTGGATAGAGGCAGCCAACACAGGCTTCAAAACTACACGTACCTCAGACATCCAATACAGCTCTTTGTTTGTACTGTTAATGGAGCTCTCCGACTGGGTGGCCACACCAATTACAAGGGGACTCAGGGGACACAAATGGTAAACATAGCATTCTGCAGAAGCAGCATTTACTGGAAAGCAGGCATTACAGTCAGTGGAAGATGGAATTTGTGGTTTGCAAATGTCATTCTCATGAGATCAAATGGTGGGGATACGGCAGATACCGGGGGCAAAGAAGACCACCTCAATTGTGGAACTGGGAAAATTTAAACTCCTAATTTTCACAGGTCACCCATTAGTCTCTGGCCCAAACCTGGAGGCATGTGGTAACGGAATGGAAAGTTATGGACAGGTTAAGTTGCAAAAGGAAGGTCTTGGGAAACATGACTTACTGTCAGGATGGCTTCAAGGAAAACTACAATGGCTTCATTGTACAGGCTGCCAAAGAACAAATTAGGCCCCATGAAGCCTCAGATTATTTGCAAAGGACTTTGCTGGGTTCAGTTGAGTGTCCTTCCTAGCTGCTCAGAGGAACAGATTAGCATCAAGATCCTGTGGGATGGCAGTGAGAACTAAGTTACTAAATTCTCATAGGCTATTTTAACCAAATGCCCGTTGATTTCTGCTGGGTGGACGGTTACAAACCAGCCTATAGGACATTTAACATGGGACTTCCCCTTTCACCAAAGAGTAGAATATAGCGAGTGTTTGTATTCAGGACACAAATACAATGGTAAGGCTTTGTCATTGTGTCATGATCAAGGTGAATAGGATTTTCCCTTCAAAGTGTATCATCTTACTGCCAAAAATATTCTCAGCCTGAGGCTTAAAAACAGGAAGATTGATTTAGAAGATGTTTAGCATTTTGGAACTGAAATTTTAAGCAGAATTTTGAATTATAATAAACTCCTTCCACATCAGTATAAATTGCTAGCCTCAGTTAAGTGATTCGTTAGAAACAAAGATGGAGGAAGTTAAATGAAAGGAACATTTCAATTGTCGGTGTTTCATTTCTCTTTTAATAACAATAAGATCCATACAATATTTAAACAAAAGGCTGACTTGCATTTATAAAGACCTTATCACAGCCATATCAGCTGCTACATAGCCAATGAATTACTCTTCAATGTAATAAGGGCAGGCACTGTAGGGTAGTGGTTAGCATAAAGCTTTACAACACCAGTGATCCAGCTTCAATTCCAGCCACTGTCTGTAAGGAGTTTGTACGTTCTCCTTGTGTCTGTGTGGGTTTCCTCTGGGTGCTCCGGTTTCCTCCCACATCCCAAAGATATACAGGTTAGGAAGTTGTGGGCATGCTATGTTAGCACCAGAAACAAGGCGACACTTGCGGGCTGCCCCCAGAACATTCTACACAGAAGATGTACGTCGAAATATACCATGAAATGCATGTGACTAATAAAGATTTCTCATCTTAAAACAGAAAATCCTGGAAACACTCAGCATGTCAGGCAGCATGTGTGGAAAGAGAATCCATTAATGTTCCAGGTCAAAGACCCCTTGTGAGAACCAGGAAAGAGAAAATGATAGTATCAAGCAGAAGGGAAGGGATGGAGATGGCATAGGATGCTCTCTCTTCTGGACTGTCTACATTAACCCATTGACCAGAAGATCTCGTTTACAGCTTACCCAGACTAACCCTGGCCTCACCCTCTCTATATGTTCTCTTTGCCCTATCCATCCCTTCCCCACCTTCCCTGCAGCTTGACAGTGGTCCCTGCGGTGGTGTGCGGGCATTACAGTGCCTGGATATCCTGCATGTGTCACAAAAGGATTGGACAAGAAAATGTCGATTGACTAGTTCTTGTGTGTTAGCTCACATAGATAAGTGGAGACACAAGAGACTGCAGATGCTGGAACCTGAAGCAAAAAAAAACTTCTGGAGGAACTCAGTGGGTCAGACAGCAGATTGTGGAGACACATGGACAATTGACATTTCAGTCGAGACCCTTCACCAATCCACTAAATCAGACACCTTTGCTTTGATCTGTAATTTTACATTGGGTCAGCTTCAGTAGAAATTATAGAGTGAAAATTGTGGATGATCAGAAATAAACTTACAATACGATGAAGTTATTGTCATTTCATCATTCTTTAAACTGTTTAAATGATAACAATCTTCAGATCAATTAAGCAGATTCACATTCCGGAATTGACTGTCTATTTTCAAGATAAAGATCATTGCATTTACTCTGTAAACATAATTAGGACCTTCCATTAGCCAGTTTCTGCTTAGTGACTGGAAAGCCTGTGATACAGTCAACTGAAAATGCCCATTTGTACATACGATTACAATGCAGAAATGCTATTAAACCTGACTGCACATCCATGGAACTGTGTCTGAGTTCTCTTTTAAAAGATTAAAAATTTTTTTTGGTATGTGGACATGACTGGCAAGGGCAATGTGCATTGGCAACCTTAATGCCATTGAGAAGGTAGTGGCAAGCTGCCATCTAGCAGTCCTTCTGGTATTGCTCCTTCCGTAGTATCATTGGGCTGGGAGTTGCAGGATCTGGATTTCAGCTTCTTCCTACGAAAATTAAAATTTAGCACCAGAAAGTTTTTAATTCTCCTTTTTAAAGTCTTTTGTTGTTCTTCCTCAAAAGACCACCGCTACTATTGACCTCCTAATCACTCCAGTGGCCATTTGTTACCAAGAGAGCAAAGGCAACAGATGGGAGCAAACTACTCAAAGACATTGCAGTCTGGCTTACCCTTCCTCACTCAGTAACAGTCAACCTAACCAATGTTTCCCTTCTTACACTGTCCGCACTGAAGCTACAGCTTGAATTTAGGACTGTCATGATCCACAAGGCCCAGTATTACATAAATCTGCACAGTTGACTACAGAGCCATGTCAGTAGTAATGAAAATGTTGAGAAGGTTTTACTCAAATTAACAAACAAACTAACTGATTAAAGTTAATAGCACAAACTAGCTATGCATCAAGTGAGAAGCCAGGGAAGAAAGATAAAGAACATTCAAAGATTTTAGAAACCATGGTTCACATGTTTACATTAACTGAATTCCAGAGATGGTACCTTCTTTTGACATCAACTTCAAGCACCCTCAGAAGTTAAACAATAACCACTGCCTTTCCCTTAATATTTCAGGTAGCAAACGCTCTTGCACAGGAAATATCACTGAACTGTACAACTATATATTTTCCATACTGGATTGATTAACATATATGCTGTGTATGTTTTTTGGAAACACCATATCTTACATTATAATGAAAGATGAACAGATATCTTGTTTTTATATAAACATTACCCATGACATCAGGAGTTCCGTGGTGATTTACAAGCAATTAGATAGCACAGAAATACCGTCAATGAAGTAAAACACAGCTACCAGGTTTATACACAGCAATGAAAAAAGTGACTAGTTAACCTGGGTTTCTTTTTAAATTGGTGTTAGTTAAACATTGGCCAGAACACCAGCAATAATGGCCCTACCTTTCTCAAATGTTGAGATGCAAATTTGTTTTATCCAAAACATTGCAGAGCAGACAGGCCTACTGACATTGGATGAAAAAGATATAAACTTGATCACATTACCAATAACTTTAGAACACAAATATTACTTTCCCTTGAATAATCAACAAAGAATGGGTAAGTGGTACATTCTCATCTATTAATCCATTTAATATTTTATTTCACCCATAGGAATACATGACACATGATTATGCAGATGCCTCAGTCAGCATTGTGACTGGATTTCTTAATTCACAAATCCATATGTTTGTAAAATCTTTTTCTATAACTTCTCCTGTGACATGCCTTTGGTTAACTGGGGAACAGGGGAGCCAGATTATACAAAGTAGTATCCAACAATCAGCAATGATAGAAATGAGTAGTGTGTTTTGGTGGTACTGGTGACAGGGATAAATACCACCACAGTCAAGAGGAACATCACTGTTAATGCAGCACTCGGAGCACTGTTTTAAAGCAGAAACTTAAATCATAGGTTCAAGTCCTGGTCTGGAAGGTTATCTGAGTCACAAGGGAAAAATGCTACCACTGAGCCAAATTGGCATTGGAAATTTAACTCTGCTGTATGTATCAGCCAAAATCACAACAGTTTTGACACCAGTGTATCCCCAGATATTACTTCCAAAATTGATCAGTAGCAGCGCAAACTTGAAATAGTTCTATAGAGTTTCACCTTCAGTAATTGCAACTGACAGAAGCTGTAGATTTTAGGTCAAGTTGAGTTTATTGTCATATGCACAAGTACGGTATGATACAGGTACAATGAAAAAGTTGTTTGCAGAAGCATCACAGGCACACAGGTACATACAACACAGAATAAAAATTATACAAGTCAGTGAAGAGAGGGAAGAGAAAGACTGAAAAAACAAGACATCAGTGCAGACAAAAGACAGTCAGAGACAAGTCCATGTTGTACAAGAGGTGGTTTATAGTATTCCATTGCATTAGGGAGTGCAATTAAAACATCAAGGTTCCACGTACAAAAAGCACATCACAGATGTGGTTCTCTTTTTTTTAAGATTCATTCACAAGACCATAACAAGTAGGAACAGAAGGCCACACAGCCCTTGAAACCTGTTCCACCATTCAATAGTATCAGGGCTGACATGACATTCCTCAATCCACTTTCCCATTCTTTCACCACAACCCTTGATTCATTGGAGAAATCTATTTATCTATCTCAGCCCTAAATATACATCAACACTCTGCCTCCAGAGCTCAGGCAAGGAGTTCTGAGACTCTCAACCTTCAGAGAAGTTATTCCTCAGAGTCTTAAGTGGGTGCCTATTTATTCTGAGACTATGCTTGTGGCCTCTGCTGTCTCCCAGAGGATACATCCTTTCACTGAGTTCAAACTTGAGAATTTATACCCAGCAATAAGCCAGGATGGTGTGCAACTAGTAGCTGGTTGTGCTCCCATGCAGACAGCCCTTATCCTTCTATACTGTAAAGGGTGTGGGTCTAAAGGGTGTTGTCAAAGTGACCTTGGCAAGTGACAGTGCTTTGCATCAAACAGTGGCATTTGTGATTCTTTGATGTTAGCTTGAAATTCAAACAATAACGGGAACATGTTTAGCAAGATTCACATTTTTGTTTTTCAGAAAAAAGTTGTTTCAGGAAGTGGGAAACAATATACCAAAACAGAAGTAATTTGTTTGCTTAACATCTCAGAAACTTCTTTTCAAAAGGATTAATGAAAGTTTAAGGCTGCAAGTTCCTACTTTTTTCTAATTCCACATTTATCTATTCAAAAACCAGTAAGATTCAATAAGCCATTGAAAGCTTGAGGAAGACATTTCATACATCAATGAGCTCAGAAGATCGACTCCTGATCAGGCCAATTCAAGGAGCAGTACTGATCAATGTGCATCGCCCTTTTTTTGAATCGCTCGAAAAGGGCAGCATGGTAGCGTAGCGGTTAGCGTTACACAGTTACAGCACCAGCAATCAGGGTTCGATTCCCGTCACTGTAAGGAGTTTGTACGTTCTCCCGTGCCTGCATGGGTTTCCTCCGGTTGCTCCAGTTTCCTCCCACATTCCAAAGGCATACGGGTAGGTTAACATGGGTTTAAAATGGGTGGCGCGGACTTGTTGGGCCAGAAGGGCCTGTTACCACCCTGTAAATAAAGTGTTTAAAAAAGGCTTTGACTCTCAATCTAGACATAATTGAATGCCTTCAGGAATTGGTCTCCATCTTACATTTGCTGTATGATGACATACAGGGTCTGATAATAACAAATAGGTCCACAGCAGTGCCAATCTCCATACAGACTGGTGATAAGCAAGTCTATATCATCTCCCCAACACTTTTCCATTCCTCTTGCACATTCAGAGGCCAAGCTCCAAGCCATCATTGAAGGATAAGAAAGAACTGGCCTTACACTTAACATTCATAAACATAGGCGCTCTTCCAACAAGTTCCCTCCCCCCCCCCATTATAAATATCCATGACGAGCCCCTGGAAAACATGGTTCACTTAACCATATCTAGGAGCCACTCCTCAGAGAAGGAAAGACAGGTAGCAATGAAGTTCACCACCAGTGGGCCACCACAACTAGTGGCTGTCTGAAAAGAATGTTTGAAGATCAAGACCTCAAATCTGGCACAAAACTTGGTAGAAAGTCATTGAACTCAAGAGGTGGGTGGGGAGAAGTGCTGAGTAATGAACTCTAAATGCTAGCTCTGCCTGTGATGTGCCCATCTCATGAAGGAATAATAAAAAAGTCCATGGCTTCACACACCAAAGAAGACACAACTTTGGTTTTGTTAAAGTGAGCTGCATCTCATTTGCTCTGCTGCCAAGAAATCTGTAGGATCCATCTCCCAGGTAGACACTTCTTTCTCTGATCTCCTGATCTAGGGAACAGTGGTGATGAGTTGGGAAAGTGGATGAGGCACAGAATCAGCCACAATTCTACTGAATACCAGAAAGAGTTCAAAATCCTACTTGTCCTTTTGTTACTAAACACCAATCTACAGGACCAAAGAATGCTACACCAGCAAATCAAGAACTTCCAGGAGAAAAGGCATTTGTGTGCTCAACTGCAGATGATCCATTACCCTCATGGACTCAGTAGGTTCTATTGACATCACATTACCTTTGTAGTTCCAGTCTTCCTCAGTCTTTTGGCTTGCTTGGAAACCTGCCCAACTGAGAAACACCCATATTTATATAAAAACTACATCATTTTTCCACTATACCATTTGCAATGAAAGCATGACTCACTAAGTCAACAGAGATGTTAACAAAGGGAGAGCCAAATATTACATGAAAAAGAAATGCATTTGTACTTCTTAATTTGACAGCTACTGAAACATCCAGTGAAAAACAAACTGCTGGTGGAACTCAGTGGGTCAGGCAGCATCCATGGAGAGAAATGGACAGTCAATGTTTCAGGTCATCAGATGCTGCCTGACCCACTGAGTTCCTCTAGCATTTTGTATGTCAATCCAGCAAAAAACACTGATATTCCTTCCAACAACCTTACACATTCCGAATAATCCAAGTCAAACCAAGGGGTTTATTGTCAGGTGCACAAATACGATGAGGTACAAGTACAATGAAAATCTTACTTGCAGCAGCATCACAGG
>JARFYF010000058.1:15187910-15198310 GCA_030265395.1 Rhina ancylostomus | reverse complement strand
GAAGTTTGTGCCACCTTCAACATGGTGCTTCCACCAAACATGTCTTCCTTCTCCCCGCCTTTTAGCATTTCTAAGGGACTGTTTCCTTCGCAACACTCTGGGTCGCTCCTTCATCTCTGCCAAATCATCTGTAATTTACAAGTCTTCTCTCAGCTGACACTACCACCACTCGTGTCACTCAGTCTGTCTTGGTTTGCACCCCACTGCCAAAGTTCCTTTTGTTCTCTTCACTCCTTCTTCTTCTCTATAACTTAAAAAAGCATAACTTTTCCAGGTCTGATGAAAGGCCATCAACCAGACTTTAATTCTGTTTACCCATCCATGGACGCTTTTAACCTAAGATCAGATATCTTTATTAGTCACAGGTACATCAAAACACACAGTGAAATGCATCTTTTTGCACAAAGAGTTCTGGGGGCAGCCCGCAAGTGTTGCCATGCTTCCAGTGCCAACAATAGCATGCCCACAACTTCCTAACCCATACATATTTGGAATGTGGGAGGGAACTGGAGCACCCGGAGGAAACCCACGCAGACACGAGGAGAGCGTATAAGCTCCTTACAGACAGTGGCTGGAATTGAACCCAGGTCGCTGGCATTGTAAAGCGTTATGTTAACTGCTACTTGACAGTGCCTGACCTCCTGCTGTACTTCCACATTTTCTGTTTTCCCACGAAGGTGGGAAAAAATGGGATTAAGAGAAAGATAATAGAGACAATGTAAAACTAATATGTTCTTCTAAACGTCATAGACTTGAGGAATGAGCTGAAATGGGCCCAGCGTATTATTATTGTGAGATTCCTTGGTGCAATTAAATGGGGCATTAAGCAGTTACCTGTGTAATACCCAATCAATAGCACAAAAGCACTTCACAGCTTTTCACAGCTAAGTCTGGGTTCTGGGGTGGAACTGAGGAAGTGGAGAGAGGGCGATCAGTTGGAAACCTGGTTTGGTCTGGAGAAGGAAGACAGTGAGCCAGGTTATCCACAAGCTGGGTGGAGAACCAAGCCTCCATCAAGGGGTTTGGTCGGAATGGAGGATCAGGGACCTTGATGGAATGGAATTGAAGAGATTGGGGTCTTCCAGACAAGGAGAGATCGATCCAGGGCTCCGGTGGGAAGAATGGTAGCTTGGAGGGAGTTCCATTGTTGATGATGGGCATGCAGGATAGACAATTGGCATGGGATTGACCTTTGTGGAGGCACTGCAATGAAACCATAAGTTCTTGAGTGACCAATGTTGGTCATTCCTGGCACAATGTGGACTATTTTCCCAACCACACTGATACTGAAATAGGCATGAACGCACTACTCATATCTGAAATGCCCAGCTGAAATTCAGGAGTGTTGCAGCATGTTCAAGGAATCACCATTCCCATGTTCCATTCCAACTAAAGTTTATTTTAAACTGTGATCAAACTACCAGTCCCTAACTTTTAAACAAAATCTCCAATCATAAACTGAAGGCATGAGATCCAGAGTTGTATAGTTATTGCCCCAGAGATAGTCATTAAAACCTATTCTGGTGTTGACATTTACTCAAAATAGAATGGCCAAGCCTTAACTTTGCTGGCTTGTTTTGTATCCATCATGCAATTACAGCAACTTCTCGGACTTCAATGCCGAGCTTCTCCATGAGATACCAGCACCATGAAACTTCAAGAGCAGTGTGGCATCTTCAACAGCAAGTTCCTGATTTTATGCTGCCAGCTCTCACTTTAGTCCAACTATTATTCCTACCAGTCTCTTTATGAATAGCAGATAGAGAAAAGATTGTTTCAGTCACATTAGACACTGTATAGTTCTGATTATGCTTTAATTATCCTGTTGACTGTTGACTTGTAAGTTACTTGGCATGACATTTGCCTCATTGACAGCTCATTTTTTCTGGTACTCTGAACTTTTACCGTCAATTCCTTTTTATTCCAGGCATATAATTGAGCTACTTCTACCTAAAATCAGTAATTGATTTAAAAAAAAACTGCAGCAGATTTGCCTACAATGGTGCTGCACAATACTCACACAAGACAAATGTAGTTTGCTGATTTTTTTGTCCCAATTACCAAGATTCTAATTGTGAAGTATTTATCCCATGGACACTTCATTTTTGATGGATTTAAACCAAGCCTATCTGCAATTCGACAAATCACTTTAAATAAGTTCAAATAATACATCTCCATTGTATCTGGTCCGGTGATGAGACTTTCCACACAGGTGACTTTCAAATGTCTTACTTCTTCCTGAATTGTATTTATCCGTCTACCATTGTTAACAAAGCCCTTGACTGCATCTTATTGTTTTCCTGCTCCACTGTTCTCATCCTCTTTCCTCTGGGACAGAACAAGGATAGATTTCCCCTTGTCCTCACCTTCCACCCCACTATCCTCTGCATTCAACAGATTATTTTTCTCAATTTCAAAGAGATTCCATCACAAGACACATCTTTCCCTCTCTTCCCCTTTCAGCATTTCATAGGGACCATTCTCTTTGTGACTCCCTGCTCCACTTTCCCATTCCCACCCCCCTCCTTAACGGCACTCTCCCACGCAAGCACAGGCGATGCACACTTGGCCCTTCACCCTTTCCCTTCCCACCATCCACGGACCCAAACAGTCTTTCCAGGTGAAGCAGCAATTCACTTGCACTTCTTCTGACCCAGTGTACTGCATTTGGTGTTCACATTGTGGTCTCCTCTACACTGGAGAAACCAAACATGGATTGGGTGATTGCTTTGTGGAGTACCTGCATTCAGTCCACAGGGGTGATCTTGAGCTTCTTGTTGCTTTCCATTTTAATTCTCCATCCCACTCTCACTCTATTACAGAGGCACAATGTAAGCTTGTGAAATAGCACCCCATCTTCAGTCTGGGCACGTGGCAGCTTTTGGATTCAATTTTGATTTCTACAGCATCAGGTAGCTTGATTTCTGTATGCATCAGTTGTCCATGTGTGATATTGACTCAGACTGTTATTTTCTTCCCCTTTTTTTAACCTTGGAAGTGGAGGACATGCCTAGCCTGACCTGCTGAATTGGTGTTCCTGTTGTGCATTTCACAACTCCTGGTTCTTTTGTCTGTGCTCTCACTCTCTAGCTGCTCCCATTCACTTTTTGACCTGGTAATCTTGTTTACAACTTATTTCCATGGCCACCTCGGTTTTACCCCATCTGAGACATCCTCCTCTCTCACCCTCCCTGCAGGTTAATGAGCTTCTATCATCTCCTTCCCAGTTCTGACAAAGGGTCTACGACCTGAAACATTAACTCTGTTTCTTTTCCCACCAATGGGGCCTGAGCTCCTGAGTATTTCTGGCATTTTCTGTTTTTAGTTTAAATGGTTCATGATTATTTCCACGTCAAGGCAACATCAGCAATGCAAATGCCATTTCCCATTCAAGTTCCACACTATCCCAACATGGAAATGAATCACTGCCCCATCATTATGGAGGACCATAAGACCATAAGACATAGGAGCAGAATTAGGTCATTCAGCCCACTGAGTCTGCTCTGCCATTTGATCACAGCTGATTTATTTTTCCTTCTCAACAGCATTCTGCTGTTTTCTCCCCATAATCTTTGATGCTCTGACTAATCAAGAACCTATCAATCTCCACTTTAGATATACCCAATGACTTGGACTTTACAGCTGTCTGCGGCAATGAATTCCACAGAATTCATTTTTGTCCTCTAATTCCCAGTCTTTGTCACATGGCTGGCCCTGGAAGGTGGAAGTCACGGAATGGAGAGAAGGGAGGGAAGGAATGGAAGATGGTGGAAGGGCAGTTGGGCGTGAATAGGCCAAGAGGGAGGGGATTGGTAAGACTGGAGGAAAACTGGTGTTTTGGACATTGGGAGATTGGTGGCTGGATTCTTCCTTCACACTCTATCAAGCTTCACCAATCACAGGGAGGCAGTAATGAGTGGAGGGGAAAAGTCATCAGAGCCTTGGGGAAGTTGGAGGTGCAGGTCAGATCAATCTTTGTAGTCTGAGAGAGAGGGATCTGGGGCCTGATCAGAGTCTTCTGAGGCTGAGGGTGAAGTGGGTTTGGATTTTAGGGAATTGAAGGGCAGGGTGTCAGGGCTTTGGAGAGGTGGGCAATATCACAGGGAAATTGAAAATTCAGGGCCATCGGAAGGTGATTGGAGTGTTGGTGTTGGAGCCAAGGACAATAAGAGGTGATTGAGTGTGAGATCAGTAGGTGAGGTGAGGAGGAGACAACTAAAGGCTTGAAGTATAGGACTTAACCTCACTGAGGTCATCTCTGTCAAAACTTTAGGACGACCTAGTTACTTTGGAAATTACCAAGTTTGGTTGCTTTTTGGACCACATGGTTTCACATACCTGGCTACATTTGAAAGAGAATGCTGAATGGGGAATGACGTCACTTGCTGCACAGCTGGTGTGCAAATCATGTCAGCTCAGCAGGCACGTTTCATGATAAGAAGTACCCAGTGGAGCGATGAGAAACAATCCAGAAGTGGTTGTCATTGTGTTTCTATCCAGGGAAAAGCACATTTTCAATGGTTTGGTGCTGAAATAAACAGTGCAATACAATGGGATTTCTGGGCCAGTGAGCTTTTAGCCTCAGTTTAAATTCTTCAAGCAAGTGCACTGCAGGTACAAATAAAACACATGTTTTCCCATTTTAATGATGAGATACTCTTAGATGAAAAAGCCAACAGCCAAGCTCCTGCTGATCTAACAGACTTGGAGCCTCAACTCATGACAGTCACCAAGTAGCAGAGCAGCATGGAAAGCAAATTCTACAAGTGGACATGCAATTAAACATTATTATGCTTTTTGACAATGAACCCAGGGTCTGAACAGAATCAGTTGCACTTGACAAACAAATGACTGCAGATGCTGGAGGAACTCGGCAGGCCAGACAGCATCTGAATATTGAGTTCCTCCAGCAACGGATGCTGCCTGGCCTGCTGAGTTTCTCCAGCATCATAGTGTTTTTCAGCAGTTGCACTTGAATTGTTTGGAGCAAAGTTTAGTGCCCATTCTTGCTGGTGTTGGATGGTCATAGTTTACTGTTTTTCTCACTATATAAAAGTGGTCAAATGAATTCCAACTGAAATTGGAAAGGCACCTCAGGGCTTGCGCAAGTGATCATGAAAAGATCCCAAGTGGAGGCCCAAATCCGATACAAATTATATTGGAGGTATTGTCACACCATCGGATGTCACTAGTAAAGTATATGTAACATAAAATGCGTGCAGACATTGATGTGCATGAGTGATGTAACCTCAGAAATCTTGCCAGCTTATTAAGACCAACAAGTGAGCCGCTCACGAGCAGATTCTGTGAGAGTCCAGCATCATGAGAAAATGCTGCGGAGAATACATCTGTGAACTTGATTATTATTCACTCTTGATGGACATACTATTTTGAACATAATGATCAGAAGAAAAATATGGGAGTCCCCCAGTGCCCTTTATTGTTGTCCCTTGACAATTCCTTAAGTTGCATCCTTTACCACCTAGAAGACAAAGGGCAGTGTGTGCATGAAAATGTCATCACCTGCAGGTTCCCCTCCAAGTCAGGCAGTATCCTGACCTGGACACACATTGCTATTGCATTAACATTGCTGATCTGAATATGGAATCACTACATATCCACCATTGCAGGAGTGCCTTCATCATGTGGCTCCAAGGAGGCCACCTGTGTATCTGATATAATGATGTCATCATCTGGGTGGCTTAAGTTAATGTTGTTTGTCTGCAATAAAGGGTTAGCACATGGTCCAAATCTCCTGGTATCTCCGACAAACTGTTGTAGGCAACAATCAGTAGCTCTATAGAGGTGGCTCACAATCACTTCCAGAAACACTACATTCACCATCACTTCATCAAGGGCAATTAACAATGGGCAATAAACAATGGTCTGGCCCATAAATTAATAGAAATAAACATGCCTTTATNNNACCCTCTTTCTAAATCCCAATAATGAAATCCTTTTACCACACCCTCAATGTAACTATCCCTGATCTAATTTCTTTCAGAGTCTGGAATTCTATTTGCATTTAATTTCCTGGATTTCTTTCCATCAGGTCTTCAATGGGCTGCTGATTACATTCCATGCCCGAGCTGTTGTGCCTCTGCACTGCCATTCAATCATTTCATGTTTAGGGTAATCTGATCCAGCTGGCAGTCCTTGTCCTCCCACCTGCTGCTTTTCCTGTGGAGATTTAGGACTGCTCCAGTGCACTGCTGGTTTCTCAGTTTTGCCTGTGCTGTGCTGGGCCTCAGAGAGAAGCTCATTTCCCTGGTTGTTTCAAGCTTTACAGACATCTCAACCTTAGAAGATGTTCCTGACTGAAACTTTTCTCCGGCACCAGGTCTTTCCGTGTAGATTCAGTCCTGTTCTTTTCTCTTGAGAAACCACCACCTGCTTTGATTTAGTTGCAGCTTTGAAAAGGCACCAGTTTAAAGATTAGATCTCACAGAGCTATTTTTTCAGTACTACTGAATAGAAAATGCACTCACCGCTGAATGAAACACAATGGCAGCTATTTCTAGGTCACGCTGGAAATTGAACCAAACATTTCCTGGCATGAATCAAGCTTGTGTGCCTGAGATGATTTTCTCATTTTTGCATTAAGCAAGACCGTCCCCTGTACATCACTCATTTGGAAGCATGGGTGGTGGAGGAGTTATTCCGTGCTGTTACAGTGAGGGACTCCGAGGACAACCAGCTTGTTGCACCTAAATATTGGTATGAGACCCCACTTACATGTCACATACTTCACTTTTTGTTCTGTGTATCTTCACCATCCATCCCTCTCAGACTAACCCAAACCATGAGCTCCTAAGGACCCTAGATCCCCAGCTCTTTGAGTCCCTTGTTGCCTAATCTTGATCACTGATCCATCTCCTGGTGGTATGGGACCTCACAGATGCCAGCTGGACCTGTGACCACTGATCATTCTTTCTTAACCAATCCCAATCACAGCCTTGGTCTCAGGCACCAGATTTTCCTTTGCAAAAATGTGGAGTGATTTTTCAGTACCAAGGCACCCATGCAACTGAAGCTCATCACCACTGCCCCTCCACTGGAACAGTTAATGGCTACTCTGCAATTATTATTCAGCACTTCAATCACCAGGCACAGCTGTCTATTCCAAATAAAACAGACCAGCTCAAAACCCGAGAAGGGGTATCATCAGTTGTGTCAATAAGGGGTTGCAGGATGGATTTTTAAAATGATAATCAAGAGGAAAGACCAAGAATGATCTTGGGAAAGACTGGGCATAAAGTGGAGACAGAGCTCTGTATCTTGACGCTAACACTGAGAGAAGAAGAGTCTGCAGGCCACAAAATGTGGACTTGAAAAGCAAAAGAGTTCAGATCTGCACTGACAACAATGGCACTAATGAAACAGAAAAAGACAAATCAGTGTCAGGAAGAGGAACGGAAGCACAGAACACTCATTATACATTTTCCCCATGGAATCGCATTGACCTGGCCTGAAGCAAGCTCCAAGAGTTTCTACTGAAATACAAAGAGACCTACAAGATCACTCAGATAGAATGGACAATTATGTGAAGTATCTTGAAAGAAACTGCAGCATAATCAATGATAAATATGAACTGATAACTGACACAATAGATGGATTTGAGACAATTCATTGAATTGAATTATTCCTCATTATAATAGTTCCAATGACTTGTATCCCAGTTTTGGCAGTAACTTACCAATACTTCAATGACACTTCGACCAAACCCAGATAAAGGTAAAATTAAGCTGGATAGTGTAAATTGGTGCAAGTATTCACACTGCAGCAGATGTAAGCCCATACACTGGAGGTGGTCTTGCATTGGTGCGGTTTAATAGTAGAATGTGTACAACAACCTTTGGATGGATTCCTTCTATGCTAACAGAAAGGTAATAGATGGAACATGCAACCATGGTGACCAACATTGACTAGAATATCAAACATTATAGACAGAAATAAAAAAATATGAACGTGAAGGATGAAATGGCCTTTTGTTATTCAAATTATTTCAATTTTGATGCTTATTTGATCATCTGGAGTGTTTAATTTATTACTTTGCTCCTGCAAAGTTTTGAATTATTAAATTACTCTGCAAACCAACATATTGTATGCATTATGAATGTGGCTTTTTAAAAAAATATTTGATGGTTTAATTTTCCCCAGGATCCAACCGAGTAATACTTTCCATGACTAACTTCTCAATCACAAACTTGGACAAAACTGATGTGGTAAGGATTACAATAATAAAATGGATGATAGAAATGTTTGTACATATAACCCAATGAAAAATATGTCATACATTTAGAAGATCAGGATTCATTCAAGTTGCTGCAAGACACCATGTCCAGGTCAAATTATGATTGCTGATGTCCTTGAAAGAATTTTTCAAATGTTTTTTTACTAAATTCACTCCTTTCTGAAGTTTCATAAGGTAGGGATTAATCGAAGGAATGACTGTCTCTAACCCAGTAAGGAATTAAGCACAAACTGATTCAGAAATTAGCCTCATAATTTTTAACACAAGATGTAAGCTTCTTCAATGAATATTCATAGTGAAACCAGAAGCACTTTTAGAACAAATGGTTATTAATTTGCTACAGAGAAAATATTTCTGCATGAAACAGTTCAGATTCAGTGCCCTCTTCACCTTGTAAAGCAGCAGAAAGCCAAGAGTCAGGATTTGGACCAGAGAATTTAACCAGAATTGATTTAGAAAAATGAGTCAGCTGGTGAAAGTATTGAACAGCAGGCACCACGGGTCTATATCCTTGTGGGCAAGGATGTTCCAGTTCCATCCTCTAATACTCCATTTATGTTCAAACCAAAATATTCCTCTATATGCATCTTCACCCTAGAGTCAAAGCGTTTGTCTTCTTTGACTTTACCAATGGGATAAATGTGAAAATGGAGGAATTATTTAACATTATTTATTTGCTACAGTGAAATAAAGACCTAAGATCAGTGTCAGTACATGGAGTATTTTGTCACCTTTTTGTTTCTTTTTTTACACATCAGTGTTTTCCAGGACAGACACCTTTTACTCTGGATGGGAACTGAAACACTGTTAGAACTGTGTGATAATTTACCTTTCACTACCCTTGAATGGGTAAAGGATGGTGGTTTTAATGATTCTGTCTTAGTTCTAATTTGTGAAATCAAACCTGGAAACTCCAACTCAATCCCACTGAGGCAGAAATATTTCACTGTGCAATGTGGAAAATCAAAAATCGGTTGCTAGAGTTACTTCACAGGTCAGGCAGAATTTGTACAGTGGGAAATAGAGTTAACATTTCAGGCTGACAGTCCTTCATCAGAACTGGAAAATGTAACCATTGTTTCAGCAAATGGAGAGAGGTGGGCAAGGATGAGTGGGAGAAAAGTTGGAATGAACAAAAGGGAACAACTATGATGAGATAGCACTAATCAGACATTTTCATTTCATCCTATCTCACAGAGCTTTGATCTGCTATTGTGCTGTTGGCCCAGGTAAAAAAATATTTTCATCAGAAAATATCAAACAAATGCTTGCTGAATGTGTCCAGTCAATTTGCTAAACAAACTAAATTGTTTACTTTCGCTTGACCAATGAGAAAGCATTATCTCGTTGCACTTGGCCAATGAGAGCACAGTATCTAATGGCTCCTTTGGAGCTGATTTAGTTTGTATTCTCATTCCCCAGAATACATTCTGAGTGAGGCAAGTGAGGTGGTACAAAGCAACTTGTTTAATTGGTACCATATCCACCCCTCAAAGATTCATTCTCTCCTGTACTAGTGCATTATGGCTACAGTGTGTGTTGTGTATAAACTGTCTTGCAGTTGTTTTATGGTCTAATTCAACAGGACCTCTAAAGCTCACTGCATTTAACATTTAGGGAAAGGATGACAGGCATTTGGGTCTCAAAACATCTTGACCTGGAAAAATATCACCAATCATTCATTGTTTTTGGGACTAAATCCTGGGACTTTCTACTCAACAGCACTATGTCAACACCTTGCCATTAGGAATGGAGTGGTTCAAGAAGATGGATTCCAGCCACCTTCTTAAGGGCAATTATGGGTGGACCCTGGAATGAAGCCTTCCACCAATAAAAAGGGTCAGAAAAAGATGTGAAGGAGTAGAGAATTAAATGCTTCAGAAAATGGATAACATTTTCTGGCTAAGTGAGAGCAGAGAGCAACAGGCACACAGACATAACTCATTTTAAAAAGAGATAGGAGATAGGTCCTATGGATGCTCCATCTGATTATTTACCTCCCAGAATAAACTCAGCCAATCAATAACAGTTAATCTGGTGTCCTTGTCACAATGTTGATCAAGAGCAAGCTCACAGAGAACCCAAATGCAGTGCACCGATACAAGACTGGAGTCAGGATACTTCCTCAGGACAAACACAGGCAGCA
>JARFYF010000058.1:14979152-14990383 GCA_030265395.1 Rhina ancylostomus | reverse complement strand
CATAAATTAAACATCAATTATACACAATTTTTACAAGAAAGAACACAATTAGAACAAAATCAAAACCACTTTAGTGCAAAGTGATCACAGTGGTCGTAGTGTTGCTAAGCTGTAGTGATTAGGGTTGTGCTGGTTGGTTCAAGAACTGAATGGTTGAAGGGAAGAAGCTGTTCTTACCAAATTTGTTTCCACCAAATTTGCACAGAGTCACGGTCAAACAGCACAGAATGACAGTAATTCTCAGGTCCTGAGGTTGTGCCAACCATCAAACTCCCATTTACACTAATCCTACGTTAATCCCATTTTATCGTCCCCACATTCCCAGCAACTTCCCCCAGCAATTACAACTCACCTACAGACTTGGGGCAATTCACAGTGGGCAAGTACCCTACCAGCCTCATATGGGTGGGATGTGGGAGGAAACCAGTGCCTAGAGGAAACCCACACACACTTACATGGAAAACATGCAAACTCCACACAGACAGCACCGGAGGTCAGGATCAAACCTTCTCCATCTCCATTATATGGCCTGACTTCACCCCCTGCCTCAGCTCAGCTGCTGCTGAAACCCTCATCCACACCTTTTCTACCTCCACATTTGATAATTCCAACACCCAATTTGTTGACCCCATTCATTTCCTTTCTGAAACCCTGCTGTCTGTGTGTTGTCTCTCACTCTGGCATCTCCATCGCAACATCCTGATTAAGCAAAGCCTGAATTTTCAGATCATTCTCATTTTGAAGTCCCTCAACAGTTTCACCCCTCCCTCTCTCTGTACCCTCCTCCAGTGTTATTACCTCCAAGATACCTACACTCTTCCAATTCTGGTCTCCTGATCACTCCGTATTTTAATTGTTCCACTTGTACCTTGTTTCCAAGGCTCTAATCTTTGGAAATCCCTCCCTCAACATCTCCACCTCCACATCTCTGCCACTTCAGATGCTCCTTAAAACTTTTGAGTAAGGCTTCATATCTGACCTAGTTTCTCCTCTGGACATCAGCTTTTGTTTTTGATTACACACCTCGGACATGTAGTTAAATGGAAGAGCTCTGTGAGTGGTGATTTGAGCACCAGGTTAGTTATGAAGACAGAATGCAGCAGCTGGCAATGCTGCTGCCTCACAGCTCCAGTGACCCAGGTTCGTTCCTGAACTCGGGTTCTGTATGTGTTTGCACGTTCTTGTGACTGCGGCGTTTCCCCCGGGTGTTCCAGTTTCCTCCCACATCCCAAAGGCTTGGGAGGTTAATTGGCCACTGTATATTGCCCCCATCGTAGGTAGGAGTTAGAATCTGGAGGAGCTGATGGGAATATGGGGAGAATGAAACAGGATTAGTGTAAATGGGAGTGTGATAGTGGTGTGGACTCTGGGCGAGGGGCCTGTGTCCACGCTGTTCGACTGTATGACTGTAAACCTAGAACTTTAACCTCAATTGTTCCTCTAACCCTGGTGGATCTGTGCAAGATTGGAGCAGTGGTGGTGAATCTTTGTTGGAGATTAGCCAGCTGTTCATGCCCAAAAATAATTGGAGGATTTAAATCATCAGGTTTTTGCCATTAGTGTTGATACGGATGGTTATTGCTGCTTTACTGGTCTTAGCGACTGCCTGGTTTAAAAGGGAATGTTGCCACAGGTGCCCTCACCAAGATGCCAGCGGTCCGCACGTTTGCACTGTATGCGGCATTGGCTGTGTTCCTCGATTTCCTGCTTCAGATGTCGGCATTCGTAGCCCTGTTGTCCCTGGACGCTCGGAGAGAGGAGGTATTCTGCGCTCACCCTGCCTTGATTCTGGCTCTTAATTGTAGTGATTAATCCCCTGAAGCTTTCGTACAATCAAACAGTGGTGATCGCTGGTGTATAAGCATTATTTTAACACAAAACTAATATGGCCATAAAGAACTTGCCACTTTGATTAATTCAATTCTGTGATTGATAAATGTAAGATGTAAAATCACACATTGCATTAACTCTGTATTAGAAGCATATCACTAACTGATCTTATTCTGGTCACTGTAGGAAGCCAGATTTGACATATGTTGCTGTGTGCATTCGAAAAATAGGAAGAAGAAGAAGAGGAGAGAGGGTTTCTTGCTGATCTTAATGAGAGAGTATTATGCCCCTTTTCTCCTCCACTCTGTTACAAGAATTATTGTGGTAAGAGAAAACCCAAGTACTGCAGCTTGATTCAAGGATGCATGAAATAAGGACAAAAGAAGCTGGAAACATTCAGCAGGACAGGCAGGATCTGTGGAGAGAGAAACAGTTAATGCATCAGATGACTGTTTCTCCTTGCACAAAGCTGCCCGACCTCCTGAGTTTCTACAACATTTTCCATTTTCTGTTTTTAGGTCATGTTGGTTCAGTTTATTCCTACTCGACTGTACAGGTCTCACAACCTCGCCATTAACAGCACATTACAGAGACCAGGAACCTTAATGTGCTGGTAACTGCCCTCCATTAAGCCATTTTGATTCATCCTATCAGAGACATTCCCTTTGTTCTATACATCGCTCCCCTACCATCTCTCCCACTGACAACTAACTTCTATTTCTCTTTCCCAGTTCTCGCTGAAGGGTTGCAGACCTGAAGCATTAACTGTTTCTCTTTCCACAGATGCTGCCTGACCTGCTGAGTTTTTCCTTTTTCTGTTTTCTCTCCAGGTTTCCAGCATCTGGATTTTTTTTTTCTGATTTTCAGCTAGACACAATAAGTTTGTGCAGAGCATTGGCTAGAACTTGGAGCTTTGTGCACAGTTCAACAATCTAACATGGAGAACGTCTTGGTAACTTTGCACCGGCCAATGAGTTGGGTTTGAGGTGGGGCTAATGACACAATGGACAAAGCTGTCTGTATAAAGAGCAGGGGAAATAGAAATGGCAACTTTTCTCAATAAAAAAACAGCAATTTCTCCTGAAATCACAGACAGGGTAGATGTGGCTAAGCTGTTTCTCTTGGTGGGTGAGTCCAGGACTAGAGGGCACAGTCTTAGAATTAGAGGGTACCCGTTTAAAACAGAAATGAGGAGAGATTTCTTTAGCCAGAGGGTAGTGAATTTATGGAATTCTTTACCACATACAGCTGTGGAGGCCTGGTCATTAGGGGTGTTTAAGGAGGAGATTGATAGGTATCTAATTGGTCAAGGTATCAAGGGATATGGGGATAAGGCCAGTAATTGGGGCTTGATTGGAATAGTTTTAGTTTAGCTCATGGAGCAGACTTGATGGGCCAAATGGCCTACTTCTGCTCCTTTGTCTTGATGTTCACCCAGAGATGACCATCAAACACTTGCACCGAACATTGAACATTGCACTAGCTTGTTACCTCTCCCTTTACTTAAGTGAACACACCACTGACATGGGGAAACCTGATTAAGACAGCTTCAGTAGTGATGGCAGGCTGCTCAAACACATTTTGATGTCCATGGAGTGCACTGCAACTGGTAGTGAGTGGTCTTTCCAGCATTTAGTTTTTAGCATACCCATTCCTGGGTGCCTCAGTTATGACAACACTAGAATAGCTGTGACCATGACTGACCACGCAGGGTGGGTCAGGGACCTCAGCGTAGAAGGCAAGAGGCACCATCTCCTGCCCGGATCTTCTTAATGAACAATGCATTAGCAGGCTCAAATATTACAAGGCTGTTATTATCGAGATGACCCAATTTATTGAAAGACCATTGGTCAAGTTTTCATGCCTGGAGTGCACTCTTCCAAAAGCTTAAGGTCATATTAACTCTCAACATCTTCATCCCCATAATTTTTCCAAGAGGCTGCAGCAGATCTCTGTCACATTTCCCAATTTGCTGCATCAGAAAAAATCACCCAGACAATATGCTCAGATCGAAATGATTTTGATTACTTTAAGTGAACAACAGAAGGTACCTCAGGCACTAGGATTTGCCAGCATTGCTGACTTCTCACAAGTGGAGGAAGTCATTGATGTCAGTGATGTATTCAAAAGAGCTCTCATTCATAACCAGGATCCTGTTATGGACAGCAAAGTTTTTCCAACCCCTTGTCCCCTCAGGTTATGGACCTCGAGTAGTAGTTACTCATGTTCATGACATGTTCAGGGAAGGATACACAACTACTCTTCCCGCACAGAGTTTGCACTGCTGGACAATTTAAGCACCCAGCACTTTCTAGAGGGATGAACCTTGGTGCTCAGTGGCTTTTCAGCTTTCATTGGCTCCTGTTAGAATATCCCTGTCTGCCCCATTCCCCAGCCGTTTTCTTGAAACTCTGCAAAATTATTTTCCCTCGAATGCATATCCACTTTCCTCTTGAACTAAAATGGACATTTTTTTCTACTTATGTTCTTTCTTGTAAAAAATTGTGTATAATTTATGTTTTTCTTGTGAATGCTGCTTATATGCGATGTGCTTGTGATGTTGCTACAAGTTTTTCATTACACCTGTGCACACATGTACTTGTGCATATGACAACAAACTCAACTTAGACTCTTGAATCAACTTCTTATACAATAAAGATGAAGCCTTGATCTCTCAATCTACCTTGTCATGGCTCTTGCACTGTATTTGTCTGCCTGTACTGCACTTTCTCTGTAACAATATATTCTGCATTCTGTCTTCTTTTCCTTTTGTGCTATCTCTCTGCGCTTATGTATGGAATGATCTGTCTGGATGACATGCAAACAAACGCTTTTCACTGTATCTTGGTACATGTAATGATAGTAAACCAATTCTTTGGTTTCTCCAGCTCAGTTTGGAGAAAGCTGCATGATCTTTGGAGGAGATGAAATATCACTGGGATTTCCATGGTTAACCACCACATATATTAGAAGAAATCATCAGATTTCCTCCTTTACAATACTGTGAGTGGGTAGCTTCTCCCCATAATCCTATGACTAAACAACAGCCAAACTCAGGGGAGAATCCATGACAATGCAAACAGGACATGATCAGTTGAGAGAAGCCAGCTCGTTGTAAAAGATGTAATGTATATTAGTTAATGTGTTTGTTTATCATTTGAAATATAATGTTTCTACCAAAAATTACTTTTCATTTCTAATGCTTAACTGGGAAAATATCTTTGATTGACAAACAGGGAACTATCAAACTGCCATCAGTCATCATCATGTAGTTCCTGAAGGTCCCATTCTGGAGCACGTCAAGGACTCACCAGTGAAAAGCAGCCAGCAAGCCGAGGGTTTCTTACGTTTGTGTGGGAATCAAAAATCTGACAGCACAGAACTGCCAACATTTCCCAGTAAGTTTTGTTTCAGAATGTCCATTGCATTTGAATCATAGCATTGTAGAATGGTAACAACACCATTTGCCTCTTCGGGTCCAGACTTTCTCACTACAAGAACAATGTAAAATTCACTCCCACTCTTCTCCTATTGCATGGAGTTTCAAGTATTGATCTACTTCCTTTTGAAGGCCATTATAGAAACTTTCAATGCAATGTTAGGTGCTGGATTCCAGATGTTAACCACTTGCTGTATAAAAATGTTTTCCCTTGTGATGCTATTTGTTCTTTTGCCTACTTAACAGTGATTCTAAAACACTGACACAAAATAAAGCACAAAAACAACATCGAAATTTTGTGTGCATTTTACACTGAGACCAATAGGGAGCAAAACTAATCTACGAAAACTACCTTCTTCAACAACGTGGAACTTTATTGGATTAGAGCTATTTGATGTCTGTTCACTACAGTAAGACTGAAATTCTACACTTCCTCAAGCAGAGGAAAGCTGGTGAAGCTATTAAACCAGTGTTGCCAGTTAAAGGTTGAACCAAGCATTACACAGACGTATTTGCACATGCACTCTGTTACTTATTAATGAACACATTTAGATTACTGAACTACTTTCACTGCTTGGAATTTGTACACCTCATCTCCATCAATCAGGCAGTTGCAAACTATTGATTATGGTCATCCAATGATTGAAAGCATTTTTCATTTTAAACAAACAGAGGCACATTCAGTTGTCCAGTTTCCTCAACACAAGGCTGTAAAGCAGGTGTGCTCAAAGACTGAGTCATTATAATACCATTAAACTAAAATGTAATCAAACTAGAATAAACAAACTAAAATCATAATCAGCATCAAGATCAAGAGAAGAAAATGAGCATGGCTCCAGTACTGCTACATTTTGCATTTCCCTTTTAAGAACATTGTGTATAGTTCTGAGCAAGCCCAATGTCCCTGGGGCAGCAGGAAAATAAGAACAGTTTTGTTGGGAGTATGTATAATTCATCATATAAGTGCTAATCTGTCAGTGTTTTCAGTAAGAATTCTTGAATCAATAATGGGACCAAAGAATATGCGAATTTGGCCATTGAGTAATGATGTGTTTCTGTACTAGGTAGAGAAGACTGCTAGTAGGTTATCTTCCTTCCAACTTTCATTACAAAAGTGTGATGGTGAGTACCCTTGGTGGAAAATCTGGCCTGCAGCAACCACATCCAAAAATTTGGTCCAAAAAATCATTGTGTTTTTAGGTTTCTAACGGGAAGGTAAGTATTGTACTAATCTGAACTACTGGTATGAAAGAAGCTCCGATTTAATGAACAAATTGGCTATCACTGACTTGTGAACTGCATATACAGCAAAGTGCAGTCAATGAGCCACACTGTTAACAACTGCCCTGATGTTATACATCTTGGAAAGACTGAACCAATGCAGTTTGCTGGGCCTTTCATCACCAACAAGCTATCAGACCTCAACCTGCAGCCATAATTAAATTGCACCTTTTCCACCATTGTCTGAAATTTCCTTGCACAGGAAGCAGTCAATTTGGAAATCCATGAATGTCAGACAATGGCCTTATCCCACTCCCTATCAATTAGCTCAAATGCACTGTGCAATGAAGATTTCCCCTGTACAAAGGACATGCAAGCAGAGGCAGGTTAAGTTCTCTTGGAAGCCAAGAAAGAGAAAGAAGGACAATTAGCTCCAAAACACAACACTATGTTGTACATCCAATGGTCCAGGGTTGTCAGTCCCCAAGTCCAGGTCCTGATCAGAGAGAACCTTTGCAGTGCAGGGCAGTCCTATCAAAAATAGTTAGTTCTGCCCCAAACCACAGGAACCCTTACTCATTTTCTTCTCTGTCTTGGCACGGATGGCGATTTGAGTGTCTATTTTAGTTTGATAGCTGATCAAGTCACACCCCTAGGCTTACCGGCAGTAAACATCAAAGGGCATTGAATGTCTGCAACTGTTTCTAACGTTCAAAAATAATCAAAAGCTAGTAAAGATGAATGGTGAAAAATAATGATTAGAAACAATCAACACACTGGAAAATACAAAATCACTCTTAAATTAATAATTTAATACACTCAAGTTAACCTGATTAATTCAAAAGAAATAAATTACTTGAAACTTACAAATCACCATCAGAGCCTTATTATTCTCTTGAAATGGGTAGCAGAAGGACCAAGGAAGTTCCTTAGGAAACCAGCTTAAGTAGCAGGGTACTGGAACAAGGATTAATACTGCTATAATAAGCCTAACTACCAGATAAATTTCCATATTGCATTTAGCATTAAAAATAAATCCAAAATTTGTTTGCACATTCAGTGGATGAAAAACAGATTTGCACAAGTCTGGAGTCAGAGGACAGGAATATTGGGATGGGTTGAGAGGGAGACTGGAATATCACATTGGAAGAGATTGAGAAGATAAGGTGGGGAAGCTTGGAAGGAATTAAAGGCAAGTTGAAAAATTCTAAATTGAATACATTGGAAAATGTGGGCTAGTACAGGAGCAGAAACAATCTGGGGCATGATACAGGCAGGAGAATTTTATTGTAACTTTAGTTGTAAAATGCAAAGTAACAGTTGTTAAATAAAATTTTAAATGATGTCCCACTTTTGATCTCTGTATTTTCTCATAACTTCCTCCTCTAATGTCAGTTTGACTTCTTATTCCTTCTGTCTAATTTCGTACATCTCCAGATTCATGCAAATACACCTGACATAACTGCCCTGTCCAAGACTCCAATTACTTATTCTGCCCAGAAGCAAATGTGTAGAATTTCTCTTTACTGACATTAAAGCACCATCTATATAATGTTAATTCTAACCTTAGGCCATATTAAAATATCAAAGTGTTCTGCAGCCAATGAAGTACTCTTGATGTGTAGTCACTGTTGGTACTTTCTCTATGTGAGAGTAAGCTGGCTTGCTTCACTCCCCCACCCTCACTCCATAGCCCTGCCTTCTTTTCCCTCTTTTAAATATTCTCAATGCTATAATTGAATTTACCTCCACTGTGACTCCTGACAGTGCATTGCAGAACCCAGTTCAGGAAAGAAAAATTTCTTCATGTCATTTTTACTTTTTGTTGCCAACAATTTCTTTCATCAACTCAGAATAGGCCCTTCATGACTTCAAGTACCTCTATCAGAACCCCTCTCAACCACTACTCTTCCAAGATAAATCACAGCTTCTCCATTCTGTCCACATAACTAACTTTCATCATCCTTGAAATCAGTTTTGTAAATCTCTTATCCACCCTCTCAAAAGACTTTACAACTTTCCTAAAGCTTGGGATTGCATTCCTCCCAAGCTTCCCCAACCCAAAATTGAACACAGTACTGCACTTGTGACTAAACCAGTTTTATAAAGATTCATATGCTCTTATACTCCATGCTTCTAAATATAAAGTCCAAAATCCTATAGCATTTCCTGACCACTTTCTCAATTTGTATTGGTGCTTTCAACAAATTATACACCCATACCCCAAGATCTCACTATTTTTGAGACTCCTTTTCGAATTGTATTCTTTAGTTATATTGTCTTGTTATACTTCCTACCAAAATGTAACAGTTTGGTTTCTTGGCATTGAAGTTTTATCTGCCATTTATCTGCCCATTCCAGCTGCAGTCCGTATCTCCTTGAAGTCTATTACTGCACTTCTCAGAGTTAACTATGGTTCCAAGTTTTGCATCATCTTCAGATTTGGAAATTGTGCCCTCCACACCCAAGTCAAAGTCAATAATAAGTAAAGCTAATTATTAAGGAACGCCACTGCTCACGTACCTCCAACCGAAACAACAACTTTTCACTACTATTCTTGGATTCCTGTTCCTTAGCCAATTTTATATCAATGCTGGCTGCTGCTCCTTTTATTCCATGGCTTTCAAACTTGATGACAACCCTATCATGTGGCACTTTAGCAAATGCCTTTGGGAAGTCAGTAAATGCTGTATCCACCACATTACCTTAATTGACTCCCTCTGTTATTTCATCAAAAAAAACCTTAGACAAGGTTTGCCTTTAAAAAATCCACGCTGATTTTCACTAATCAATCCATAAATGTCTAAGTGACTGCTAATTGATTGAAGTTTCTTGAAATTCCCCACACTGAGTTTAAATTGGCTGGCCTGTTGATACTGATTTTATTCCTACACCTCTTTTGAACAAGAGTATAATATTTTCAATTTAGCAGTCATAATGCTCCACCCCTGGGTACTAATGTTTACAAGATTATGGATGTGCCTCTTTACTTTTCCTCCCTTACTTCTCACAGTCCACAGAGATGCATCCTAACTGGATCAGATGTTTTATTGACTTTAAGTGCACTTACTCCTTATTCCATTTTTATCCCATCCAGAATCTCATATCTTCTTCCTTTAGACATTTGGAGGCCAATGTTTGTCTCAATGGTTTTGTTGACACAATGGGCCATTTTGGAATAAGGTAAAAATCAAGGGGGGTGGGGGTGGGATATTGCATGTAGAGAAATTACTGAAATGGTAGTCAAATGTCATGAAGAGAGTTAACAAATATAATGTTTTCTCTGCCAATGTTAAACAGAACCACTGATCCCAAGGTGTACAGCTTACGTGGAGGGCTACTGGCAGTTCTCAACAACCAGGACATCCATTTTATAAATGCATTTGATTGCTATCCTTTCACAGAAAGCACGTAGATATCCAGGCTGTTCAAACTACAACATCTGTTGATTGACCCAGTCAATGATATTTATTACCTGAAATGAGCAGACAGATGATCAGTGCTATTCATTGTAGCCCAGTAATTAAAATTTGCCTCTGACTCCAAATCCTAAGTGTGAATGCCATTCTATCAATGTCTCCCTGGCACAATTTACTTCTTTCTCATAGCTCAACCTCATGGAGTACATAGAAAAGAAATCCATCTGTTACATCAGCAGCAAAACTGTTAATGTTGTCTCCAACTTTGTACATTTATCTTTATTGTTGCAGAAACAGTCAGAATATGCTATTGTATAATCACCAAGGCATTTGAAAGAGTGGGGAGGGGAGATTCATCTTACCACTTCCTTCAGGCCCAAGTCTCCTTGGATCTATCCAGCATTACCTGTTAGGGTGACAATGACCATTTCAATTTTTCCATTCCACTTACCCCTAATCTATCCTTCCCTGAATTTGCAGCACTTCATTCACTGAGGACCACTCCCTGCATTGTCATCCTACCTGATGGAAGGTCAATGTTGTTCTCATTTGGCAAACTGACGTTACCTTGGTGAGACATAATGCCAGCTTTCTGCCACCAACTCACATGTGGACCATGAGGCCACCACTGACACCAGGCCACTTTATCCCAGACAGTCACTGACCTCATTGACTCTGGACATCTTCCCTACACAGCCTCCAACCTTGTAGTTCCACAACCCTGCACACCTGCTTCAACCACCTCCCCAAGATCACCAACAGGACTATGATGGTAGACCCATTGCCTCAGCCTGTTCTTGTCCTACAGAATTTAGTTCTTCCTGCCTCGACTCTTTTGTTCTCTCCTCCTCTAGTCTCTTCCCACACATCTGTGGCACCTCTGATACCCTCTATCACTTTAATAATTTACAAGTTCCTAGTCCCGACTAGCGTATCTTCATCATGCACGCCCAGTCCTTCTACACATCCATCCACACCAGCATGACCTGAAGGCAATGAGGAGGCTTACAGGTGTGAGATAGATTGGTTGGTTGAGTGGTAATGTAGTAACAACCTTGCATTCAACGACGTCAAGATTAAGCAACTGATTGTGGACTTCAGGAAGGGGAAGTCGAGAGAACACACACCAGTCCTCATTGAGGGGTCAGCGGTGGAAAGGGTGAGCAGCTTCAAGTTCCTGAGCGTCAACATCTCAAAGGATCTGTCCTGGTCCCAACACATTGATGCAATCACGAAGAAGGCACACCAGCGGCTCTACTTCATTAGGAGTTTGAGGAGATTTGGTCTGTCACCAAAGACTCTTGCAAATTTCTACAGATGTA
>JARFYF010000058.1:14961721-14974889 GCA_030265395.1 Rhina ancylostomus | reverse complement strand
CTGGCAACTATAGTTTACCTCTCATGCAGGTGGGGGGCAGGATAATCAGGTTGCAGTTGGTGAGTACAGGAGTGAGAATAGGTTACAGGGAAATAAGTAGGAGGTGGCATCAATGGGAATATTCCAATAGCCTTCATAGACTTAATGGGCCAGATGGGCTCCTTTGATGTCGCAATATGAATAATTAGTTACTTCAAGTATTACACGAGGTTAAAAAAATAAGCACTGTTGTCATCTTTGTTGATTTGCAGTTTACGAAACTTGCTAATAGAGGAGTCTATCTAAACACAGTAAAGAGAGGACCCAGGATTTGCTTTGGAGAGAGGACTCTGACATATGAGGTAATGTGAAGGCAGAGGTGACACATGTGAATGTGGAGTGTGATTCACGATTCATTGATACAGTTGGTAGGTGAGTGATTGGAGTGGGATGAATTAAGCTGTATCAGAGACGAGCTCTGTGATTTGTAGGACATGGCATTTCTGGATACATTCACTGCCCTTGACCATGCATATACAATAATTAGATTTTTTTTAACAGCACTGCATTTTGGATACTGGGGTTTGATTTTGCACTGGCTTTGGCTCCTTTCTCCTCTCCTCCCTTTGAATACAGTTCTGGAGGGCTTCCTTACTCCCTGTAGATACAGGGCACCTCTGCTGTATTATTTACCTAAAAGAAATTCTAGAATAACCTTGAAGCTTGCACTGTTCCATGTTGTGTCTCGTGTCATTTTTCGTAAGATCAGATTCATTTCCAGTATCGCTGCTGCAGCCATGATCCATTGTCTCTTTAAGAGGTTCAAACCGATTTTAACTGGTGCTAGCAAGCTATGATTTTCTTCCCTGTAGCAATATCATTTCGTAGTGGCTGCAGGCAGAAATCATTATAATAAGCAGCCAGCATTGAGCTGGTCTGCTGGCTGCATTGCAATTAACAGGCACAATGAAACGAGGCATGCTGATTCTTGTGTCTATTTCTGGGTCCTGTCCAAATTAGCCAAAGGTTTTGCACCATGGACTCGCAGAAGACTTCTTGGCAGTTGGGTGTTTGGTGGCTCTCCTTTCAGCAATGTCAGCATTTGATTAGTTTACAGGAAATTGCTTTATATCCAGCTTTGCTGCAGGTTTGACAGACCCTGCGTGACATTGATAAACCACATAGCCACAACTTGCACCGTTGAAGGATCACATGGGTCCAATTGAGTGTTTTTTTGACTCTCGCAGTGACCTGATCAATAAATCATTGTTTCGACCCTCAAAAGACAACTTAAATTTAAGCCAAATGCTTCTCTGAACATGCTAATGATAGTGCTCAGAATCTACTCTAAATTATTTGGTTAAAAATGCTTGTTTCAGATGAATGAACTGGAACTAACAACAAGGCAAACAACTTCACCTCTTTGAACTCAACTTGTCCATTAAAAGTCATGGATTTCAGGAACAAGGTGTTCAGGTAGGTTCAATTACATGGGTCTGATTTTCACAAGGATTACAGAAGCACAATGGATGGTTACTTCATTTGCTGACATTTGCACTTTCACAATATTACTGGTGATAAAGTGCATATGTTGATCTTTCAACATGAATTAAAATGAATTTAAGAAATTAGCAGCTTGCATGCAAATATTGAAGGTCAGTATAAGTTCAGCATCAAGCAATCAGCCTTTATCAACCAGTAAATGGATTCTGGAAAATAAAAGGATAATATCATTATGCAAGAAAATATTGCCAAATTCAAATTATGAACATAGGAATGAGAGAAGGCTTTAGCCCCTTGACCTAGTTCAGCCATTGAATGAGATTTTGGCTGATCTACGATTAACCAATCTCTTAATCTCTTTGGTTAATGAAGATCTTTCAATGTCAGATCTAAAATTTAACAACTGACAGACGATTGAATCCCATTTGGGATGAGGGTTTCTATCACCCTGTGCAAGTACAAATAGTTCCTAACTCATTCCTGAAAAGTTCACTTGTAATTTATTAGTCCATGCCCTCTAGAGCTGGACTTACCCTCTCTCACCTTAAATTCATGCCCTTTAGTATTAGATATTTCAACGCTGGGAAAAAGATGCCAGTTGTCTACTCTAACTATGCCTCTCATAATCTTATAAACTTCTATCAGGTTTCCCCTCATTTAATTTATCCTTGAAATTTTACAGAGCATCATTCTGGTAAATGTATACTGTTTGGGAGGAAGATTAATTAGCATGGCAGTCAACATGATACTAACTATGATTTTTATAATAGTTACAATTTAAAATTCTTTGAAAGTTTAGGCACAGTTGTTCATGCAGGGATGATTTGACTGGATACAATGTAAAAATGGCCATTCATTCATTCCTTGCTGAATGGAATGCTTTGTACTTATATCAAATGTGTAAATGGTTTACCTGGAGATGATACTTGGTTATGGTCATTGATGCATGTATTTGGTACATCCTATCATTTGTATCACTGGATGGACTGAATCCACACTGATTCAGGGAGGAGGACAATGGCTTTCCCTGTGGCAGATGACAGGGTGACCCCTCTGCACGACAATCTTCTTGAAGGTGATTAAAATACAGCATCTTGGAGGTCCCCCTTCCCAGATATGAGAGATCTTGGAATCTCTGAGAAGAAAGAGTGAAGATCAATACCTCAAACCCATCACAAAGTTTATGGCCTGTTGGGTATTAATGATCCCTTCCTTTCTGTGTGCTTCACACACATGGATTATACATCACTGGAGAGATACCACCAATGCAATCTCTGCAAAATCCCTCAAATCCACTGTCATAATAAGCAGACCAACATCAGCATCCTCTTCGCAGGCCAACCATGAGGATATGGTTACACTCAGATGTCTTTGATGGGCAGGCCACATTGGTCACATGTCCAACACCAGAATCCTGAAACAGACATTCTATTTTTGGGCATTGTTGCACCAAGAGACCAACAGATGGCTAGAGTAAAAGATTGAAAATTATTCTCAAAGTCCCCTTTTCATGAGTATACCTGGCCGTTCAAAATGGAAAAGGAACATTTGCATTGGCATTTAGAACCTCAAGTCCGCTCACTGTGTCCACACGGAGACCCAGTGTAAACAGCAGGAGGGTGCCAGTTCCCAAACCATTGTCTTTCCACCCCTATCCATTACCACCTGGCCCACATGTAGCAAAGCCTGCAGGTCCCACTTTGATCTCATCGGCCGCCTTAAAATCCACAGAACTAGACTGGGAAAAAAAAGTCATCCTCAATCTCGAGAGTATACTGAAGAAGAGTGGATTCACATCAAATCGTGGCCTTTACTGAAGTAAATATTTTTTCTTAACAACTTCAAAGCAAAGGGCGTAGTCAGGATTATAATAGAGGAAATGTAGAAGCTAATATTTGGACAGCAAGGTCTCACAAACAAATGATAATGGTCAGCTAATCTGTTTCACTAATGTCGATTGAAGGTTGAATATTAACCAGGACATGTAGGTATTCTGCCTTTCTTCAAAACCCAGCACTGATTCGGTACTGTAATGGAGTGTCAGCATAGATTCTCAATGCAGATCTCCTGAATTAGACTTGAACCCATAGTCTTTTGACTTGTTAGTGCCCACTGCCACTGGTCAAACCATCAAAATACAGAAAGGAACAGGCAGGTAGTATTTCAAGCCTGCTTCTGTGGTTTGACAATAACATCCACACAGGAAATTAGATTCAATTAATTCAAACCAGCTAATTACCACCCCTTCAGCGTACACTCAGTCATTAGCAGTGAAGGATGGTGTCATCAACTGTGCCAAAATTAAGAATGGATTTTAAAAAGTTAGGTTTGTTAGCTGTTAGTGATCCAAATCATTAAAGGGAGATTTTATCAACTTTATTCATGTTCTTCCACAGTTTTATTCTGACTTTTTTCCATTTATCTTGAAAATTATGCTATTTTTCTATGTGATCGACTGAGCTCTTTCCTCAATTTATCCAGCATTCACATAGATTAACTCAAGCATTTCAAACTATTTTGGAGTGTATTGTGTTCCTTAATTAATGCTGACATCAGCGGTACCATATGTCAAACACAGACTTATTAAGTTGTGAATATTTCTTAATGTTTTCATTGAAATTCCAGCATGGTAAAAGGAAAGAATTCACAGAATAAGGACAGAACAACAGCCCCATGAGCTGGTACTGCCCTACAATAAGATTACGGCTGATCTGTTAACTAATTCCATATGCACACAATGGCTTCCTCTTCCTCGGGTTTGCAGCAGTCTAACAATCTCAGATTTAAAGGTAATTGAGTTACCATCTGCTATGGATGAGAGATTCATACATTATCCATCATTAGTATGATAAGTGCTTCTTAACTTTTGTAAAAGTGCTTCTTAACTTTTGCCTGGAATATCAAGGCTGATTTTATCTGCCCATCCTCCATTCTCCCACTACTGGACAATGATTTTCTCCAGCAACAATGCCAAAATCCTACAATCAAATCATGCTTTAAATTCTAGATCCTTCGATATACAAGCCTGGATTGTGAAGGTTTTTCTCATAACTTGACTCTGGATCCCATGGCATATCGCCACTTCATACTTATTGCCCTTATAGAAGTAACATTGGCCATTATGTTCCTTTGAAGGTGTGGTGTCCAGAAGAGCACACATCCTTCCACACATGAGCTGACTGAGTTTTTGTATAGCTGGAGTAAAACTTCTCCCCACTCCTTGACGTTTCAGCTCTCTGGATGTGAACATTGCATTAGCACTTTTGATTTTGTTATTCATCTGACCACCACATCTTAGTTATCAGCAGGTCAGACAACTTCTGTGGTAAAAGAATTACTGGGATGATATCACAAGTCAACGTTTCTTCATCAGAGTGTTTCTGATGAAAGATCATCAGCCCGTTTTTCTCTCCACAGGTGCTGCCTGACCGAACTGAGTATTTCCAACATCATGTACATTTTAATGATCTTTTCTCATGGCCGCTAACTCTCTTTGAACCTTTACTGTTCTCAGCCTTCAAAATAAAATCATAACAAGAATTATTAAGTTCTGACTATAAAAGCATTGTATGTATGCCAAATGCCTTCATGAACAATTTCTGTTGATAGGACTTTGCTTACCCAAAAATCCAAACTCTTGATTTCACCAGATTATTTCTTAATCTTTACTTTAAAAGCTCAACCCATAAAAATAAAATAACCTGATTTGACATGGTGAGCAAGGACAGCTTTAAACAAAATCATGTTATGCTTACTCCAGATATATATTAAAATTTTACTAACAAAGGAAGAATAGCAAGGAAAAATATTAATCTTTAATCTACATTTAGAAAATTTCTTGGTTAAAATTTGGAAGATATAATCTGATTTATGTAGTTTCATTTATGTGATACAGATCAAATAAATATTTATGAGATTTTAGGCAAATCTGCAATGGTACGTTCTGAAATAAATTTAGCAGCCGTGGACATAATTTTGTAAGAGTACTGCACCATGTTAATTGTTTCATCTTACAATGGCCATTGTTATAGTTGTTGACATTTTTTAATCTACTTCCCATGAACAGTGTTCATATCATATCTAGCAGAGGCAGAGTAGCCTGTTCAAGCAATTAAGTCTTGAAACAGTGAGGCACATGGATTTCCCTGTGCATTTTGTTGATACAAAACATGGAAGACAGGAACCCTGGACCACTTGAAATGACAGGAACTCTGGATAAAATATAGACACAAGAGACCACAGATGCTGGAATTTGGAGCAAAAAACAAGCTGCTGGAGGAACTCAGCAGGTCAGGCAGCTATGTGGAGGCAAAGGGATAGTCGAGGTTTTGGGTTGAGACCATGATGCAAGGACTCGACCTGAAAAGTCAACTGTCCATTTCCCTCCACAGATACTGCCTGACCCGCTGAATTTCTCCAACAACTTGATTTTTGCTCTGGAGACCTAACATAATATAAGAGAAAAAAATAGCAAAATTGAGAAAAAAAGATAAAAAGCCAAAACTGGCTAAACCATCATTTACAAAAGACAAGCTTTATCTATCTTTTAGATCTTTCTTGCCATAATGCTGCACCTCTTCCCCAACAAGCTTCCCAATGGAGCAAAATTAATCTATAAAACAAATGGGAAACAGTTCAGCCCATGTTGCTTTTACTATAGAACCAACTTTAGTCATCGAGCTGTGATAAGCAGTGCTTGTGTATATGCACTACGGTGGTTGAGCTCGAAGCAAAAATCAGTTTGTTCACTGAAGGACATGAGAAAATGGGTCTTACACTTACAACCTGCAAAACAACTTATCTCCTCTCTACCACACCTTCCCTCAACAATAAAGGTCCATGACAAAACTCTAGAAAACATAGATCGCTTCCCATATCCCAAATTTAATTTCCTACTCGGCATCTCCACTCTCCTTTTTGCTTCTGAGACTTGGGGCCTTACATCAGGGACTCAAAGTACTGAAGAGTGAAGCATTAGCTGTGCTCCTGTGCCACTCTTTTGAACTAGAACACATTTCTGAACTAGATCCATGGAATATCTGGAACTGAGGTAGACCATTCATCCCCTCAATTATGCTCTATCTTTCAATTCAATCATATCCCTCAACTTTATTAATTCACTTTCCTTCTTACCCTTTGATACCCTTACCCAAAGTAATTAAAATATTCCTAACAAAAAATGTTATTGCAATTGTGTGCTAATCTTACATTTTAATAAAAATATACTAATGTAAACAGTGACATTTGAAAAGTAACTAAATTACTTTCATTGCTTCACCAAGTTTATCTTTCCCGCAAGTCTGATTTTTCCAGTGACCTCATCTCCTGGAGTTAAATCCATCCCCACTGAGGTTTTGGAAGGCAGTCACGTTCAAAGTGTTCTGCAATGAAGGAAAGGTTTGGTGCACCTATAAATGATATTCACCAAATCCCTGGCTGCTGCCTGCCAAAGGAAAAAGTGGCACTTCTACCAGGAGCAGAATTTGATGTTAAGTCAGGTAACAATCATGCAGTCAAACAAGAACAATTCCAGCCTACTGAACATTCCAATGACAGTTGTTTTCCCCTCACATAATTTTGTACAACCTACTGAACAGAATAATAAAGCAGCAAAAATATATTTTGTTAATTTCCTTGGTTCAGTCTCATTCTGAATGAGTTAATTCTTCCAGCTCTGTTTCATTTTTACACATTATATGTGCATGATTTTGTCATCAGTTATTACTTAAACAAAATGGGAGACTGATGATTATGTTTTAAAATCACTGAGTTACACTTATTGGGCATTATCAAAATTATACTCACTGAAGATTACTGTACAATTTTATAACTCTATTACCACATACCTTCAAAAATCAGTGATGAAGCAGAGATACAAGTCTGAAAGCTGTAGTCCACAAAAGGGAAAATGCGAGAGAGTAGCTTTATATTCAAAAGGCGTATTCTAATGTTGGAATGTATATAGTATTCATTGCAAAAGGCTAATTGTTGTTACTGGGGTCAGGTAATTGATGGATCTTTGGATTGCAACATTGTTGGTAGAAACTTCCAGAGGGGGTCTGGAGGAGCCATCTGAATACATCAAATCTGTTTGAGCTCTTGAGCTTTGAGATGGTTAGTTGACCACTTCACATAATGTTTAGAGAACCCAGATACTATAAACATCAGCCAAAGAGACTGAAAGAATAATCAGTCATAATGTTCCAACCTATCCTGTGGCTCTTTTGTTCATGGATCACCATTTGGATAATTTAGTCACATGTTTTAACATTATCTTAAGTACAAACAACAGTTAGACAAGCCTCATGTTGTGAGAAGGTGATTAAAGAGTTCTTGAGGTTCAACTCCGATGGAAAATTCTGAACATATCCCGACTTTTAACATTAGGACCAAGTAAAAGATTGGTGGATGTTTGAGCAAGAAACTGCAGATGCTGGAGATCTGAGCCCAAAACAGAGCAGTATGGAAGCATTCAGGTCAGGGGTATTGATGGCAAGAAAGACGGATGTGATGCTTCAGAGCGAGGACCTTTCATCGGAACCAAGGGGTAGTCAGGGATATCAGGTAAGGAGATCGGTGAGGAGATGGGTGAGATCTGGTAAGGCTTTCAGGCATAGATGGTTGATACCAGTGAAAAAGAAACAGTTGAGTTGGATTGGTGATCGAGACAGACCAGCTAAGTAAATAACTTAAGGGGACCAACCCGAGTTGGAGACTCAGCATTAGCCCGGGACCTACTAGGGGAGGTGTCCTTTAAGGTACATGAAGTAGGCCTCAGACTCATCAATGAAAGCTACCTTGGACAACTGTGGACAGCCTGAGTCATGCAGACATAACTGAAAGTTACAGAAGAGGCATTCAAGTATACATTGCACAGGTCCAACGTCCTCAGTGTATTAAATAACAGTGGATCTAGAATGAGAAATCAGAGACTTCTGTGTAACTAACATAAGGTCCCTGATTTTCAATTACATTTTACAGCTGAGAAATTCATGTGCACTGGGGAGGCCAGGTAAAGTGAGCGTCTATTTTGGTTGTGAGCCCGACAAGAAAATTCAGTCAAACTTACCATTTCCTTATGCCAAATTATGGCTGTCTACAATTGTCTGAAAACTGCATTGTGGCTGTGCTGTTTTATTTCAGTAATAGAACCTCTGACAGAGAGAAGTTTCAGTCAGACAATTTCTGCTGGATTTGCAGTCAGGGCACAGAAATAAAGGAATAATTTTCCAGCCCACAATGCCATGGAGATCCTTAACAAGAAATATCTTCAAACCAGCAATTTTATCACAAATGTATGTCTAAGTGCGAGAAATGGTAAGTCAAGCTGTTGCTAAAATAGATCATAATAAATCTCTTTCAAATGAGTTGCATAATACGAAAGACAAATCTGTCCACCCAGGAGAGGAGAGAAGAAGGATCTTCTGACATAAATGTGCCTGGGGACAGCAACTATCAGAAGTAGCAGTAATGATAATTGGGGCACTCAGAAGCTAGAAAACATGAAGCTCGATTACATTTCAATTTTAGCAATCAGAACATTTCTACTGGGTGTAGGAGGAAGGCACCCACCAGACGTGGCCTTGATTATGGATGGCTACAGTGGATGGGTATAGAATTGAGCTGATACTTTGCTTGTCCTGTTAATTTGCATGGCAATTTTAATTGACAGATCTGTCATTGAATTTGATGATGGAAATCAACTGGGAACAAAAGGAACCGGGCATTTAGTTAGGATGTGCTTCCAAATGGGCAAATATGAAATAATATCCAAGGCACGAGAGATGTCAGTTATCTCCACACCTGACTGTCTGTCCAGCATGGATAGTCATGTAGGAATGGCAGTAAACACTTCAGAAGAAATCTTGAATAAGTTGGGTGATGGCAAGTTTCCATCCTGCCTATTATTTCGTCCTGATATTGGTCTGTTGCTGCTGTTACAAGTTCATCTTCTGTAACACATTTTATACTGGAAAAGCTGGCTGAAGAGTTTTATCAATCAAAATCTGACACTGAAAGAGAAAAAGCAAGAAAGAGAGCGAGTGAGGGAGAGCTACAATGTTAGGGAGGGCAGGGTCACGGTCTCACAAATGTGAGGATTTTCAAGGCCAGAAAGCAATTGTGAGAATTTTACAACTTGAGACACATTCAACCAAAAGATAATGCTGCTAGTGATAGGTAAAAGGGAGCTGGTATTTGAAGAGATGGAGACAGAGTTTTTGATTACCTTGTTCTAAAATGGGGTAGAATTAAGGAGTAGATTCAAGAAATGGCCAGGAATACATCAGAATTGTCACCTGTGTTGTTATCTGTAGCTGGGAAGGGCAATGACAAGGTCTCCTTAGCAGAGAAAGACAAGGCGGCAAAATGTGTCCCACTTAGCTTATGGAAAAGATAGTTTGCAAACTAAAGAAAAATACAATAGTTTCTTTTGTGAGCTTTTGGCCTGAATTTTGACATTAACGTGTTAAATGCTGTCAAATACAGTAAATCAATTTAATATGGGCTATGGTTTACTTATAGAGTTGTCATTTTAAATACAATTTTATGCAGAAATAGAGGATCAAAATTGAAATAATAGTGAATGAAGTCTGATAGAACACATTGCAACAGCCTTCATGATACTTTGAAAATGTAACCTTGGGGCTGTAGAAGGTAATGAGTTTACCGCCAAAGTTATATGTCAGAGTTGTTAATATCTGTCACTTCTGGCAGAAAAAGTCATTCCGAGAAAGCTATATATTTTGTTCAGGGTCCCTCAGGTTTTAAATCAAATACTCAGACAGCTGCTCTGACTGGTTCAGTTGCAAGAAAAGTGTTTTATTTTGACAGTTTGCTCATTAAGATTTCATTGTTTCATTGTCAATGCTAATTAAACTTTTAAATGTCTTATCGGATACAGAGACCTGTGAAGTCAGTGATTGCATTTAATCAAAACAGTTCATCAATCCATGAGGTGGGAGTGGGTGGACAGCAAAACAAAGTCATGTGGTACATTCGGGAGCTCTTGTCGTAAGGAAATTTCTTCAGCAAGAAACAATCTGCTGGAGCAATTCAGTGGATTGAGCAGGATCCTGATGCAGGGTTTTGACCCAAAACATCAATAATTTCTTTCCTCCCACGGATGCTGCTTGACCCACTGAGTTCCTCAGAAGATTGTTTGTTGCTCCAGGTTCCAGCATCTGCGGTCCCTTATGTCTCCAAGAAATTTCTTTATGTCATTGTTATCATTTGGACTCAGATTTCTTTGCAGTAGCCCCATCCTGAGTGATTAAAACACACGAAAGATTGGGAAGAGAACTGGAGTGATAACACAGCCTTGTTTGACTCTAGTTTGCAATGTGATTGTGTAAGTGTTCAAGATCAAAGCTTGCATATGTGGAATGATAATGACTTCCTGAGGAGAGCCAAATATGTGAAGGATTCTCCACAATGCCACTTGGTTAATTGAGTCAAAGGCTCCTGTGTGGTTGAGAAAATGCTTGCGTGGCAAATGGTTTTACATTTCTCCCCACAGAAAGTACTTTGTAATAGTCAACTCTAGATCTAACAAAGGCACAGGTGAAGGTTTCAGTGGCACACAGGCTGAAACAAGAAAGGGCAGCCCATCTCTCTAATTCTCTCCAAAATATCCAGTCACTCATAAACAAGATTCGTGCCACCTGCATCCTTACTTTGGATGATGCCATTCACATTTGGCTTTGCCTGAGACATGCCTCCCCATTGGATAGTATTTGTCTATAGTGGCTCCCTAGCTACTGAGTTAAAATCAGGAGGCTAAAGAAGTTTGGTTTGTCCCCTTTGACTCTCACCAACTCTTACCGATGCACCAGAGAAAGCATCCTATCTGGATGTATCACGGCTTGGTACGGCAACTGCTCTGCCCAGGACCGCAAGAAGCTGCAGAGAGTTGTGGACACAGCCCAGCACATCACGGAGACCAGCCTCCCCTCCTTGGACTGTCTTTACCTCTCATTGTCTTGGTGAAGCAGCCAGCATAATCAAAGACCCCACCCACCTGCGACATTCTCTCTTCTCTCCTCTTCCACCAAGTAGAAGATACAGGAGCCTGAGGGCATGTACCACCAGACTTAAGGACAGCTTCCAGCCCACTGTGATAAGACTATTGAATGGTTCCCTTATATAATGAGATGGACTATGACCTCACGATCTACCTTGTTGAGATCTTGCACCTTATTGCACTGCACTTTCTCTGTAGCTGGGACACTCTACTCTGTACTGTTATTGTTTTTACCTGTACTACATCAATGCACTTTGTACCAACTCAATGTAACTGCACTGCATAATGAATTGACCTGTACAATCGGTTTGCAAGACAAGCTTTTCACTGTACCTTGGTACAAGTGACAATAATAAACCAATACCAATAACTCTGAAGTTAATTAACTCTAAAACACTTTGGGATGTTTTGAAATGCATATTTTGCTTTTTTTCTTGTTAACAATGTGACAGACAACACACTTCCAGCAGAATCTGTGTGCATGACTGGCCCCTCCTCCCACCTTATTCATTCTTGCAAGATGGTTGTGACATTAACAAATATTTCAGCCACAATGTGCCAGTGAACCAGTTATCTCTGTGTGGGCAACTGCAGTTCTGAAGGGTGCTTAACACAAGGAATGCTTTTAGGGAAATGGAGCTTGTTAATTCTACAGCCAGTAATGTGGTCTTGAAGCATTGTAGCTGTATGACATTGCTTCAAGTGCTAATTTTCTGCTTGCTGTTTAAGAATGCACATGACTGGCAGGAGCAGAGCTAGTATTCCAGTAATATCAAGTGAATAGAGGAAGGAGAAGCTTACAGCTTTATGACCATCTCCATAATGGACCTCCAACCAATAAATGCCTGACACTGAGCAGCCAACTCCATTTACTTCTTTTAACCAAGCTGCTAAACTGTGTGAGAGTCACTCAGGCGCACATTGAGCATTAATAAAATCACAGAGCGTTAGACAATTTAATTAGTGCTTGAACATGGTTATTTGGGTCGGCACGTTGAAATTCACTTTTTCTTGTTGCAGTACAACCAGTGTCATTTAGCAAGCACCCACGCCTTTGCAGCACTACATCATAAGTATCACTTTTACCAGCACGGCATGCCGAACATGGAGGGGGGTGTTTGTCCTCTCTGTAGACTCCATGTTGCTGTAATGGAGTAGCCCGGTTGTTTCAAAGACCCTCAGTGCAATGACATCTGAAATCTTGTGCTCCTGGTTGGACCAGCCAAGGCGAGCAAGTCAGAGATGAAGCTCTAGATAGAATATAGAACATTATACATTACAGCCCAGGAACAGGCCCTTCGGCCCAGCATGTCTGTGCCAATTTAAACTACGCGTCGGCGTACACATGGTCTTTTCCCTCATTTCCTGTCTGTGCATGTCTAAACATTGCCATCGTATCTGTTTCCACCACCTCCCCTGGCAGCATATTCCAGGCACCTACCGCTCTCTGTGTAAAAGACTTTGCTTCACAAATCTCCTTTAAACTTTCCCCTGCTCGCCTTAAAGCTATGCCCTTTAGTATTTGACATTTCCAGCCTGGAAAAAAGACTCTGAGTGCTAAAGGCAATAGGGTTGGTGGGTTGGTAGGCTAACTGACCACTATGAGTTGCCTCTAGTGTGTAGGTAAGTGGTAGAATCTAGGGGAGTGGGAGTCGATGAGACTGT
>JARFYF010000058.1:14834905-14846366 GCA_030265395.1 Rhina ancylostomus | reverse complement strand
CCATGTGCTGGACAACAAGGCATTAATGGAGCCAAATGAGGTCCAGAACTCAGAAACATAGACAGGAAAAATCAGAATGGGAATGGTATGGAGATTTAAAGTGGCAGGCAGCAAAAAGACTAGCATCACCCAATGGACTGACCCAGTGGGCAGAGAGCATTACGCTCTGCATAATTGTCACCCAATCTATGCTCCGTTTCTCCACATTATTTTCTCTTTCCCAGTTGAAAGGTCGTCAACTTGCATTGTTAAATCTGTTTCTCTTTCCAGTGATGCTGCCTGACCTGCTGAGTATTTCTAGCATATTCTCCATTTGTAAGTCACCCTCTATCCATTTGGAAGTACCGAAGTTCAAATATTAGCACACCAACCCCTTCTCTATCCCAATTAGTAAACTCTCTTATTTGAACCTGGTCTACATCTTACTGTCCTGAGAGAAAAGTAGTATATTCAGAGGACAAAGCCCCATTTGTTTCAGCATTCTTCCTTCTGGCTTCTGGATCTTTCAGTGCTGGGGTGAGTTTCTCCCACGTTCCTAAAATGAAGCAGATGGTGATTCATACATTTCAGGTTAGAGAGTTGAATAATTTTCATGTCAAATTCAAAGCTGCCTTATACATGGAGGTCTTTTACACAAGCTAAAAATACAGATTGGACTACCACAGACTGAGCAGAAGAATTGGGATTACAAATACTAGACCAAAACATAAAAGAGGAGAAAATGCACATTTATTAGTTGCCAGTTACCACTATGCCTGCTCATTTGATTTTATTTAAACTGGAGGTGCGCATGACCAGCAATAAAAACTCATTACATTTAGTGCTACTGACCAAATGCTAATTTCTCCCTGAAAAATCCAGACCAGCAGTACAAGTCCAGGTTCTCCAAATTCACTGCAGCTATCTTCTTTTGGACTCCACCCTGATTTAAAATCATTAGCAATAAAAAAGAAAGTGCGGCTTAAGATGTGGTATGAATTGGGTATTTTGGTCAGTTGTGTTTCCAACGGGCCTTTGGTGTAAAATTATGCTTTGTTTGCAATGCTTAGTATACAAGAAATAGAAGCATGAGTTTGTCCCACATATCTCTTTGCCGCTCAACAAGACCGGGGCTAATCTCTTATCTCAGAGCCACTTCCCTGCATTAACCCCATAATCCCTGGATATCTGAAACATCAGTTGCTCTCTATCACTCTGTGCACCAAGTCCACAGCCCTTGTGAAACAAGAATTCCAAAAATTTACCACTCTCCATATGATGTTATTTCTCCTCATCCCAATCCCGAAGGGCCAATCCCTTCAGGATTGAGACTGTGATGCATGGTTTGGGACACCCAGCAAGGAGAAATATCAAATCCATATACATCTGTTAAATTCAGTAAGAATTTTGAATGTGTCAATGGATCACTTCTTTTTCTAAACAAAGATCTACTGTCCTATGTGGAGTTTTCACATTCTCCCCGTGACCATGTGGCTTTCCCTGTAACATCCCAACGACATGCAGGTTTCTTGGTAAATGGCAACTGTAAATTAACCCAAGTGTGTAGAATGGTGGGAGAATACAGATTACAGGGAAAACTTAGTGTAGGAATGGGATTGGTCTGAGAGCTGGCACTGATTTAATGGGCTGACTGGCCTTCTAAATCCTAATGAAGCCCTTGCATGATTAATTAACTTTGTTGCCTTTTAAATTTAACCTTCAGTACTTATTTACACAGTACACACAATAACACAGCTCCATTTAGGAAGCAGTTATTATAGTGAATTTTAATAGTTTTTTTAAATGGTAGGGCAATCACTTAAGCTTTGTTTAGTTCACAATAAGCATTGTAAAAGGTTTGGAACTCAGCTTGATGATAATTTATGAAAATAGTGTAAAACATCATTATATTGTGCCTTAGGGGAAAAATTATGGGTTCAGTCCTTAAACATCGATGAATAATTTATTCTTTATACTTTACTGTGAATCCACAAGACAGCACTAATTCCAAAGACTTGTGTAACTGGTATGCAATTTAGCAAAGCAGTGTGCTATGAACATGAGAATTTAGGTCAGATTATTAATTGAGCAGGGAGGAAAGATGATAAATAAAAATCAAAAATCTGCAGATTCAGGAAATCTGAATAAAACAGAAAATGCTGGAAACATTCAGGAGGTCTGACAACATCTGTGGAAAGAGAAACAGTTTACATTTCATGTTTGGAACCTTCATCAGAACTGGCTAAGAGAAGACAAGTTAGTCCAGAAGATTAAGTTGCTTGCCATTCGGGATGAAGTAGCCAATTGGATTCAACAGTGGCTTAGCAGGAGGAGCTAGAGAGTGGTAGTAGATGGTTATCTCTCTGACTGGAGGCCTGTGACTAGTGGTATGCCGCAGGGATTGGTGCTGGGTCTGTTTTTGTTTGTCATCTATATTAATGATTTACATGATAATGTGGCAAACTGGATCAGCAAATTTGCGGATGACACCAAGGTTGGGGATGTAGTGGACAGTGAGGAAGGTTGTCAAAGCTTGTAGCATGAGCTTGAACAGCTAGGTAAATGAGCTGAAAAATGAATAGAACTTAATGCAAACAGGTGTGAGCTGTTGCACTTTGGGAGGACAAACCAGGGTAAGACTTGCACAGTGAATGGTGGGGCTCTGAGATGTGTGGTGGAACAAAGGGACCTGGGAATACAGATCCATAATTCCTTGAAAGTGGCATCACAAGTAGATAGGGTTGTAAAGAGAGCTTTTGGCACATTGGCCTTTGTAAAGCAGGGCATTGAATACAGGAGTTGGGATGTTATGTTGAAGTTGTACAAGACGTTGGTGAGGCCAAATTTAGAGTATTGTCTGCAGTTCTGGTCACCTACCTACAGGAAAGATATCAATGAGCTTGAAAGAATGCAAATGAAATTTACAAAGACATGGCCAGCACTTGAGGACCTGAGTTATCGGGAAAGGTTGAATAGATTAGGATTTTATTCCTTGGAGTGCAGGAGAATGATGGGAGATCTTACAGACATACACAAAATTATGAGGGGTATAGATAGGGTGAATGCCTATCTATTTTTCAGGCTTTTTCTCCTAAGGTTGGGTGAAACTAGAACTAGATAGACATAGGACTAGGGTGAAAGGTGAAATATTTGAGGAATCTGAGGGAAAACTTCTTCACTCAGAGGGTGGAGCAAGTGTGGACCGAGCTTCCAGCAGAAGTGGTACATACAGGTTCAACTGTAACATTTAATAGGGGTTTGGATAGGTACATGGATGGGAGGGGTTTGGAGGGATATGGTCTGGGTGCAGGTAAATGGGACCAGGTAGAACATCAGGTCAGCATGGACCAGCTGGGCCGAAGGACCTGTTTCTGCGCTGTAGTACTCTATGACTCAATTGTAGGTGGCAAGAAGGTGGGGGTGGATGGATAGATCAAAGGAAATATCACAGATAGGGTGAGACCAGATGACAGATAATTGCAGTTAAGATTCAATTAGCCATCTTTATTTGTGTAACACGTCACTAATCATAACATTGCAGGACATGTCCAGCAGGCTAGAAAATACAGAAAAAAATAGAAAAATGTAGTCAAAATGATGATAGGCAGAAGTGGCTAATTCTGGTACAGAAAGAATGTTTCCTGAAGTTGGAGAATTCAATAGCAAGGCCAAAAGTTTGCAAATGCTCTGAAACTTGTGTTTCAATGCAAGCTTGAATCTCACTAAGGGTATAGGAGGCAGCAGAGATCAGAGTGAGAGTGGGATGGTGAATTGATGTGGCAGGCAACAGGCAGGCAAAGGATCACCCCAGCAGACTGAACACAAGTGCTCTGCAAAGAAAAGGAAAGATGGTGACTTGTACACAAGTTCACTGTTACATGGTGGCCAAACCATAGGTGAGCTGTTGCGATTGCCTTAGAAGCTGACTGCTACCTCCTGAGCAAGGGAAAAGGAAAGTAGGACATTTACCTGTTCCACCATCAATAGCCAACTTCTGATTCTTCCACTCTGTGTATTTTTCTTCTTGGATGAGTTAGTTTTCCTATCCACTGATAACAGGAGAAGAGTGCATTGTATATGAAGTAACAGTGCAACATTGAGCAAATAATGAATAAAAGCAAGTGGAAATAGAGAAGCATTCCATTACAAAGCAGATGCAATGTGGATACAGCTGCTTGGGAATAATTCAAAATATGAAGTTAACTCCACATGAAAGTTGAAGATGCCATGTTTATCCATTGATCAATTTATTTGATACAATTTCCAAGGTCATTCATCAAGTGATTATCAACCTTCATTTATGATTCAACACCTCAGATACCAGTCCTCTCATTACAATCTGAATAATGATATAACATTTTAACACTAATTAGATGGGCACCAAACAATCCATGCCAGTTTTCCATTAGTCCGATCATATGCCCATTGACAGTGTACTGTCTTCATGGTAACAAAAAGACTTTTCCAGTACATTTATCCCCTGCCTGACAACCAGTTCAACAGTTCAACATTTTCCAAGACCCAGGTTCACACTTAAGAAAAAAAAAGATGGAGACTCAAAGGAAATTTGAATAAAAGACGTGGAAACAGATACAGATACATGCGATAGGACAACAGGCAGAGTGAAAGACAAATACCAACAAGGGCTGATTGGACTAAACTGCAGTTGCCAATTTACCCAATTATTGTTCTCCAGAGTGGCTCTGATCTAAATCGCGATCTGAACATCAAGTAAAAATGCAAGAATACAAGAGCTATTATTTCATCTAACACATTGCATCAGACTATTAGCTTTCATTGGCTTCTTGCCCTGTGTCCCTTTTGTCTTCACCTATTTTGAAGGGATGACTCATGTGTGGATACAATCCAAAGTAACTTCAAGTTACCCAAACCAATTATTCCTCCCGAGAAGTTATGGCAGCAAGCACCTAATAAATGACGGCATGTCAGCATTAACTTCCACATTTCCTCTGACATAAAATTTTGCAAGGAACTTTATAGGATGATTCTCAAACAAAACAAAACTGATGTCAAGCTGCACAATGAGGTAGCGGGGCAGATGATCAAAAAGGTAAGTTTTAAGGTGATAGAGAGGTAGAGGTTTAAGTGTTGAGTTTAAGGGTCTTTGTGACTGACAGCATGCCCACCAGTAATGAAGAGATTAAATCCAAGGATAATCAATGGGGCAGGCAGGAATTTGCACATGAATGATAATTCTACTTAAATGGAAATCAATGTAGAACCCTGAATATCAGTTCTTTGTTGGAACTATGTACTAATTAGAACATAGGAAACAGTTTTTGTTCAATATCCACATCTTGGCTTTCTAGCAGAGATCAAGGTATAATAAATAGAAGCAAGATTAGGCCATTCAGCCTCTCATACCTACTGTGATATTCATGAAGATCATGGCTGATCTTTTACCTCAGCACCACCTTCCTGTTTTACCCTCATATCCCTTAATATCTCAAAATCTATTGACCCATCTTGAATATATTGAACAACAGCCCTCTTGAGTGTTGAATTCCAATGACTTTCCACACTCTGGGTGAAGAAGTACTTTTTTCTTCTCTACCCTGAATGGCTGCATCTGGATGTTAAGGTTGTGGCCCCTGGTTCGAGACAGACAGAGGAAATATCAGCTCCATATCTATCCTGTCAGGTCCCATAAGAGTTTTATGTTTCCATGAGACAACCATAATGTCGTAAACTAGCGAGTTGAAGTCCAGCCTGCTTAATCTCTCTTTAGTGAACAAATCCACCATCCCAGGAATCAATCTGGTAAAACTTTGCTGTGATCCTTCTGTTGCAAGCTGAAGATACCTTGGGTAGGAAGACAATATACCTGATGCAGTCTCACCAAGGTCCCATCAAATTGAAGCAAGACATCATAACCCTTGTATTCAAATCCTCTTGCAATAAATGTCAATACAATATTTGCCTTCCTAGTTGCTTGCTGAACATGCATGTTAGTTTTCAATGATTTACATAGAGGACATCTAGGTCCCCATGAACACCTCTTTATGTAAAAAAATGCTCACCTTTATTTTTGTACAAATTGCCTCATTATATTCTGCCATGCCTTGCCATTTAATTAGCTGGTCTTAATCCCGCGAACCTTCTCTGCACCCTCCTCAGAGCTCACACTACCACTTAGCTTGGCAATCAGCAGCAATCTTGGATAGATTGCATTTGATCCTCTAGTTCAAATCACTGTGTACAGCTGAGGCTCCAGTAATGATCCCCACATCAAAAAAATTTACTAGTTTCGTTCCTCCTCCACATTTTTGTCTGTAACAATTCAGTTTGAGATGTAACTCGCCAGTCAGACTTCTTCACCTTCTACCTAGTTCCAGCATGCTGAGATCACCCTGGAAGTAATCCATCAGCTCAGAAAGTTTAATGAAAGCAGAGATCATTATGTTCAGTGCGCCGTAAGAACACAAACCTCTTATCCTTTCAGTCCTATCAATATGGGAGAGGTATCACAAGTCAGCCTTGTCAAATGTCCGTATGTTGTGTCTAAACTCAGTGAAATAGAACTAAAAAAAGGTTCTGAATACTGGATCATAATTCTACAGGACTAAGTTATTACTTTTGCAATGGACACTTCTACTTCAGGGGTTATCAATTAGTATTTTTTTCTGGTAATTAATGATATCAAAAAGACAAAAAATGTTGCCCAAACTGTTTAAGATGTTGAGCTTTAAGTGAAGGTTGCTTTACATGAGTGTTTTACAAGCATGTCATTATATTCCACACTCTGGAATCAACACACACATTTGCTTCTCAGTGTGATATTGAGCCACTCAGACCAAGGAAGTTCTGGCTTTTATCCCAGTCAATTACTGAACTCATTGATCTCATTTGAGAGCATCTGATGTCAGTACTGTTGCAATAAAGAGGGTAAGAAAAATAAAGCAGATCATCCTTTTCTAATCCTTATTTTCCAGTCCTCTATTGGAAAGGTGAATGCATAAATCAAAAAATAACAACAGAGGTTATGAACTGAAAAATGTTCTGTACTTCTGCGGGATAGAGTTAATATTTTGCAATAAGCCTTTACATGGATGTTTGCAACAAGGCTGCAAGTTAGTAAATCAAATACTGCCAATATCCACCTGCTTATGCTTCAGTGGGAAAAGTGAATGGTTATAGAACTGGAAAGTGCCAGCTTTGGAATGTTGGTGATAACTTTAAATGGCTTGGTCCCTTAAGAGGGAAAAAAATTGAGGAGAAGACGTAAGGATTTTAAAAAATTATTCCCAGTCAATATAGCTGGACCAAACACTTTCTCATGAATGCTTTACTTGCTCAGATACTAACACAGAATTTTCTATCATTTCAGCAGTAAGGACAGTTTACAGAACGTCTTGGATTTATGTTTCATGGGCATGGAATCAACTGGGCATGTGAATCTGCATATGAACAGTCCTGGCATAGGAACTGCTCTGTAGGCTTCCATTACAGTACACTAACATTATGAGTTGCTTTCTCTCCTGAGTTAGCTGGTTCCATACAACTGAATTATAGCCTGCATCATAGCCTGGCTACCAGTTGACAAATATCTGCTCATTAATACTTTCTCTTTTGATCTGCATCTTCTATTGCAGGGGTGCCATTGAATGAAGCAATATATCCTCAAACGTGAAAGGTCCACCCTCCTGGTTCAATGCAACCATGCCAGCTCTGTCTACTGCAGCAGGTATAAGTAACTGTTCCTTTTGTGCTAACTCTAGTAAACCAATTTCAAATGTTGTACACTTCCTCATTCTTTAAAATAAACACCATTTTTAATGCAAGCTTTTCTTTTTTAAAAACAGCAATTTTGCCAAAATCTTTTAACTAGAATTTGAGCTATGCATTGATATGGGGAAATGAAATGAATATTGAAAATGCAATTCAAAAAGCAGGTCATCAATTCAGTTGTTTATGAATTTGGACAATAATCTAACAGCAAGTGGTAGAAATCTGAAATAAGAATAAAAAAGCTGGAGCTATTCAGCAACATCTATGAAGAGCACAAATTAAAGTTAATGTTTCCGAATGATCTTTCACCCTGACCTGCTGAGCATTTCCTGTGAACTTTATTGTTTATTTCAAGTTTGATACCCTTAACACTGGCATCCACAGATTAGAAAGACAAATCTAGATTGGAAACAGAACAAATAGTGTAGATTGCTATCAATACACGACCTGGAAACAAATGGAATTTCATGCACCTTCACTGATCTTGGCCCACGCTTCTTTAAAAAATTTTAAAACGACCAATCTTTGTTCTGCAGATGATGCAAAGTTCAGGAATGCCATCAACTACCTCAATAAACAAGAATAATGGTAGTAAACAGAAGAGAAGATCCCATGTGGGAAAATACGTTAGGCTGAAATTGAGTAGACTGAGAGCCAGCAGTTCCAAGGGGAACAGCCAGCTATCAGTCATTTGAAGCTCAGCGATCTCAAGCTTCTAGACATTCACAGAAGTCCAGAATGGTCTGGAGATCACTTGCTGGCCCATCTGAGGAGAGGGCAAATGCTCTTCGTATTGGATCCCTCTTCGTATTGCGTACCCGGGAGGGCTGGGGTACAAGTGGCAACCTCATTCATCTGAAAGGTTTACCGGCCCTCTGGAAAAAGAACAGTGCACTTAAACGCTGAAGTTATTGTACCTCATCTTACCTTTCTACTACTATTTTCTGCTATTTTTCATTACATTTTAAAATCAAAATTTAAAATAAAATTTGATTACTTTTTAAAACTGTTCAAAAGCCTTTGACAGCGGTAATCTTTCGAAAAAGTGAAATAGGAACGTGACATAGAGCAAGTTGTGGCATGGTTGATTTAATTCACTGTGGCTTTGTTCTCGGTTTCAGTTACGTTTGGGAGGAGAAGAAAAAGAGGAAAAACCTTATTTCAAAGAAAAAAATCTCATTATTAAAGTGCTTTCATGATGAGATTAACAATAGAAGGCCTGATACCAATTCATTAGGAAACAAAATACTGGTCTCATTATTTTCTTAATGTCCAAAACAGAGACCCACATTTCACACCAAGCTGAAGTGTGCAACATACACTAACTTTGTAATAAATTCCAACATAATGTATCTGAAATTAGGCTCCAATTTTGGCAGCTATTTTCAGCTGAAAGCAGCATTTAAAAAAAATGTTTGGTCATAAGGTGTGGACGTCACTGGCAAGGCCCAGCATTTATTGCTGATTCTTAGTTGCCCTTCAAATGAAAGGCTTACTAAACCATTTCAGAGTGCAGGCCAGAATCAACCGCTTTAGCAGGTGTTCATATTTAAGAATTGAAGATTTGTTTTCTTAAACATTATGGACCAAATATTTTTAATATAGCAATTCAGTCAGTCATGATCACCATTGCTGATATACTAGATTATGAATTTTGTATTTTTATTGACTGGATGGAGGCAGATACACTGAGGACATTTAAGAGACTCTTAGATAGCCACATGAATGATAGAAAGATGGAGGGCCATGTGGGAGGAAGGGTTAGATAGATTTTAGAGCAGGATAAAATGTTGGCACATCGTGGACCAAAGGGCCTGTACAGTGCTGTAATGTTCTATGTTCTAAGATGGAACCTGGTTTACTGGAGCACTGAACGTAGAACAGTACAGCACAGGAATAGGCCCTTCAGCCCACAATGTCTGCGCCAAACACAATGTCTAATGAAGCCAATTCTCTTCTGCCTGTGCATGTTCCATATCCCTCTATTCCCTGCATATTCGTGTCTAACAGCCTCTTAAACATCACTGTCGTATCTACTTCTGCCACTACACCCAGCAGCCCATTCCAGGCAGTCACCACTTTGTGCAAGAGAAAAACTTGCTCTGCACATCTTCTTTAAACTTTCCCCCTCTCACCTTAAATGCATGTTCTCTAGTACTTGACATTTCTACCCTGGGAAAAAGATTCTGACTGTCTACCCTGTCTATACCTCTCATAATCTTATAAACTGCTATCAGGTCTCACCTCAGCCTCCAAATGCTCCAGAGAAAACAACCCAAGTTTCTCCAACCTCTTCTTATTGCTCATACCCTCTAATCCAGGCAGCATCCCGATAAACCTCTTCTGTACCCTTTCCAACCCTCCATATCCTTCCCACGAAGCAGCAGCACTACTTGTTGCACCACTGTGCTGCCCTCAAACTCAAATTAATGCATATAAATTAAGTAGATCTTTAAAAATAAAGAACAAGATTAATAGGAACTATTGCAGCCTAGAAAGTGGACTTCCCCCTTTTTGATGTGCCAAAGCACTTTTGCATTTAATACTAGCATCAAATTTGATAGCTCCAAAACAACATTAATAAATTGGTCAAAAACAGAGTATTCTATGGATACACTCAGAATAAAACCCAAAGACACAATGGGCACAGTTCCTGACAGCACCTCACCCAGTTCAGCTGAGGTTGCTTGAATAGATTTGTGCTGTGGAAGGCAAGGATAATGGAGGGCACTGCTCAGGGATGAGAGCATGGCAAAATGTCAGTTAAAGAGTCATAGAGTACTACGGCACAGAAACAGGCCCTTCATCCCATCTAGTCTGTGCTGACCTGGTTTTCTGCCTAGCCACACCTACCTGCACCCAGACCATAGCCCTCCATACCTGTCTCACTCATGCATCTATCCAAACTTCTCTTAAATGTTACAATTGAACCTGCATCCACCACTTCTGCTGGCAGTTCATTCCACACTCGCACCACCCTCTGAGTGAAGTAGTTCCCCCTCAGATTCCCCTTAAATATTTCATCTTTCACCCTAAACCTATGACCTCTAGTTCTAGTCTCACCCAACCTGAGGGGAAAAAGCCTGCATGCATTCTATATCCCTCATAATCTTGTATACGTCTATAAGATCTCCCCTCATTCTCCTGTGCTTCAGGGAATAAAGTCCCAACCTATTCAACCTTTCACTGTAACTCAGGTCCTCAAGTCCCGGCAACATCCTTTGTAAATTTTCTCTGCACTCTTTCAAGCTTATTGATATCTTTCCTGTAGGTAGGTGACCAGAACTGCACACAATATTCTAAATTTGGCCTCACCAACATCTTGTACAACTTCAACACAACATCCCAACTTCTGTACTCTATGCCCTGATTTATAAAGGCATATTTTATAATTTATAAAATAAATTTATGATTTATAAAGTGCCAAAAGATCTCATTACAACCCTATCTACCTGTGATGCCACTTTCAAGGAATTATGGATCTGTATTCCCTTTGTTCTACTGCACACCTCAGTGCCGTACCATTCACTGTGCAAGTCTTACCCTGGTTTGTCCTCCCAAAGTGCATCACTTCACACTTATCTGCATTAAATTCCATCTGTCTTTTCTCAGCTGGTCCAGATCACTTTGCAAGCTTAAATAGCCTTTCTTGCTGTCCATTACACCCTCAGTCTTGGTGTTATCTGCAAACTTGCTGATCTAATTTACCACGTTATCATCCAAATCATTAATA
>JARFYF010000058.1:14794530-14804926 GCA_030265395.1 Rhina ancylostomus | reverse complement strand
CTAACAATTATTGCAATGTATACTTCTTAAATTTATTCAAATTTTAAGGCAAAGGACAAGCACTCACACCTTGCCCAGTACATTACCCATCAATGACATGAGGTGATCACCCTCTGTCAGACTTGGAGTACGCAGCATTCTCTGAGTCCCAGAGTCAGGGTCCCTCCTTGTGAGCGTTGGTCCTAGTCTGCATGCCGTTGCAGAATTTGGTAAGGAGATTACATAAGTGGACCTGAGCACATCCAAGATCTTGAGACTCCAGTGCTGGGAACACCCCTCAGATAACATGCTCAGTTGGCTCCACTTCAAGTTCCCAAACCCTCCCTCAGGTTTCAACCCCTACATACTCACCTCCCCAACCCCTACCAAATTCCACCACAAGCTTGCAATCCTTGCCCAAACACCCAATTACCAATCAGCAGCCCACACTCCCTAACAACCAGTCCTTGGCCAGACTCCCCTCACCATCTTATTACCAATTTTCCCTGCATGAAACTCTACCAACCCTCCTACCAACTTTCACACAGGAACATTCCTATTGATCCATGATCCTTCCCTGACATATCTACCTCCCTTTATCCCCCCACCCTTCCCCTTTCTGGGTCTCTCAGCTCTTTGACAACACCTCAACTCATGACCTGCAGTCAGACTTGCCTTGTAAAGGCCTGTACAGCAGCACTTACACCTTGGGTCTTGAAAACTACTGAATGGCTGATTCTCCACTGAAGGTAGTTGCCCTGCCTCAACTGTCCTTCAATAGAGCCTTTCAATTTCAGGGCCAAGCTCTTTTCCCTAATAACATTGCAGTAGGTGCTTTTTGACTACATCAACCAGCTAATAAATGCCTCATTGCTTGATTCTAAATGAAGCAGCTTATATTTCACATAGCAATGGCAATTTAAAAGTCCCATTTAAGATTCTTAAATTAACAAAGTGTAAAATACTTCTCAAGTTCTTCTTGTGGAACACTTATCAGAAAGATCTGAAGGGTGCATTTTTCACACAGAGAGTGGTGAATATCTGGAATGAGCTGCAAGAGGAGGTAGTGAACGCAGATACATTTACAACACTAGAAAGAAGTTTGGACAGGTACTTGGATAGGACCCGGGACATGCCCTCTTCACATTACTATCACCGGGGAAGAGGTACAGGAGCCTGAAGACCCACACTGAATGTTTCAGGATCAGCTTCTTCCCCTCCACCATCAGACTTCTGAACGGTCCATGAACCCATGAACACTACCTCATTATTCCTCTTTTGCCCTATTTATTTATTTTTGTTACTTAGAGTAATTTTTTATATCTTTATGTCTTGCGCTGCACTGCTGCAGCAGAACAACAAATTTCACAACACATGTCAGTGATAATAAACCTGATTCTGATTCTGTGGAAAGGCAAAAAGGATATGGGTCAAATGCGGGCAAATGGGATTAGCATAGATTGGCATCATAGTTGACGTGGACAAAATGGCCCAAAAGGGCCCATTTCTGTGCAATACGACTCACAACTCAATGAAATGAAACATCATTATTCATCCCAGATTTGAAAACATTCAGGGGAATCTTCAGGTGAGCAGTGGCCTTGTGACCCAAACTAGCACCTAACTAATGTTGGTGCAAATGATGGGCCTAATCTTTAAAAGGGATTACCTAATGTCCAATAGATATTCGTTGGGTCCAATGCTGATATCCCTGAGTGTTTATAGTCAGTTATTGTGGCAATGTGCAAGTAATGATCTTTTTTTTTCCTCCAACTATATATTATCCATCAGAAAGACATTTGAGTATAAGTGAATTCTGGTGGGATTTAAATCCAAGTTTTCCAGATCGAAAGGTGATGTTCAATCAACTGAAATCGAAGGCTGGTATGAATGTTATAGGCAAAGAATTGGTCGAATGATCTGAACTGAGAGGTTACTAAATGTGTAATTGCTTATTTTATTTAAATTTAGCAACAACAAGGCAAAAGAAAGCCCATGAGAGGCAAGGAATGGAGTATCATTTTGTCAGCAAACCTTCATTTGAAGCAGATATTCAGAAGAACAGGTAGGGTTGCTTTGTTGATAGGAAATACCCTGCAACATTCAGGAATGTCAACTTCCATTCTATAACAAAGACCTCCATTTCAATTTATTTTTGACAGCAAGAATTAAAAATTAATCTTAAGTGAATTACTATGACAATCAATCCATCTGGAACTTCTCCACATTATGAATATTTCATTACAATAATTAGCCAGATACTCCAGGATCATTCATCATGCAGTTACTAGACTGATAAAAAGCAATCTAAATAGACTTTATTCTTTGGGCCAGCAATTCCTATATTCTTAGGGTCTGGCTAAAAACAACATTCTGAATCAAATATTTGCAGGGTTTTTTTGAACAAGCATCCTGCAATGAATTTATCTTGTGTTTCTCCACTTGCTACATCTCTCCAAAACTCACAGAATTACTCTGGTTAAAGTTCCTTTCATCTTCAGTCAGGAGCATTCCTAAGTGGTTTAAAGTGTGGTCTTGTTTTCCTGTGTTCCATCCAACAGAGCAGAAATGATGCAATCATGTGAACTGCTCCTACATTGCAGCGTCCACATTGTTTTATTTCTGGGCCAGTTGATTAATATTCCAACAACAACAAACATCATTTGCTCACGGAATGGTGAAAGCTCCTGCAGATCAGAAGCCAAAGAATAATTTCTTGGGCCCTCTCGAAATTCTGAGCAACTCCACCTGCTGGGAGGCAGATAACAAATCAGAGAAGAAGGCAGAGAACAAGGCATCTGTCTCTGAAAATATTGGCTGGAGAAAACTATTACTCTAGCTCAGTCTTAAACTTTCTGGACTCAATGCACTTTTCTGTTGCATCCAAGTGACTGCAGCTCAGCTCATGTAGAAGTAAGAAAGATCTTTTCTCATTGCTAGAAGCAGCTTGTGCCTGCTGTTGCTGAATAGCTGAATTAGCACAAGGGAACAAAACAGTGTACTTGAGAGACAAAAGGGTCTGCAGATGCTGGAATCTGGAGCAATGAACAACCTGCTGGAGAAACTCAGCGGGTCAGGCAGCATCTGTGGGGTGAAAGAAATTGTCAAAGTTTCCAGTCAAAACATTACATCAGGACTGATGGCCTGAACATTGATTTCTCCAACTTCTGGTAACCCCACCCTTTCTTTTTCTTCCCCTCCACTCCTTTGTCTTCCCTTATTCCTGTGGCTCCCTTCCCCTGCCTTGATGACCCACCCCTCTCCTCCCCTCCTCCATCCTTTATTCCATGGTCTACTGCCCTCTCCTACAGGATTCCTCCTTCTTCAGCCCATTGCCTCTTCTACCTCTCACCTCTCAGCTTATTACATCTTCTCTCCTTCCCACCCACCTACCTTCCCCTCACCTTTACTCACCTATCCCCTGCCTGCATGTGCTCCTCCCCCTCCACCCACATTCTGGCTTCTGCCGTCTTCCTACCCAGTTCTGATGAAGGGTCTCAGCCCAAAACGTCGACTGTTTATTTCCCCCCATGGATGCTGCCTGACCTGCTGAGTTCCTCCAGCACTTTTTGCATATTGCTCCAGATTCCAACATCTGCAGAATATTTTGTGCATTAGGACTGATGTACCTGAGATGTCCTTAGTCATATCGTAATTAATTCATTACTTTTAAAATCACAGTCATTTTATAGGGAAAAATATCATCCAAAATGTGTCAACAAAGTTCCACAGACAGTGAATGAGTTTCTGCACTGGTGTTGATTAAGTAAGGATTATTGACCATGACCAGCTATCTGACAAACTCTTGATGCTTCTTCAGGTATATAATGAAGTGAAAATGGCATCTATTTCCAAAATAATTCAGACGGAAGAGGTTAGATATTGAGTCCAAAAGGTTGATTTGTTGCTTTTTGTTCTTTTGTTTTAGATTTGTTGAACATGGGGAATACAAAGACAATCTGTATGGAATAAATGTAGATTCCATTCGCACAGTGATGTTAAAAAAGAAGATTTGCTTAGTGGATGCAAATCCTCAAGTAAGTGCTTTAGTAACCATTGCTCTCTATTCCAATCAAAGCAATTATAGTGAGGTGAATAATTTGCAGTGTTAGCAATGATAAAAGTGAAAATATCTTCATCAAATAAAGCTTCAGGATGAAACGTAGAACAGTGCAGCACAGCAACAGGCCCTTCAGCCCACCATGTCTGTGCTGAACATGATACTAAATTAAACTAAAGGTTATTATAAATCAAAGATTATTTGTATTCGTAATCTTGATGTACCAGATTCACTTAGTTTACATTGCAGGACAATTAAGGGCTCTGAAAATATAGTAATACCTTACATCCAAGGCCCTTTGATTTAGCAGTAGCATTCCCATCTGTGTGTTAGAAGGTGAACACTTTGTGATTTCAATTGATTAGAGACCAGAACATGGTGCATAAATGTTAGATTGCTTCCATCTGTTGAGTGCCGGTGGCACATCCATCTCACCATGTCTCTGCAGACTTGGCTAGAATCATCCAGTAGAAGAGAAGATAAAACCAGGGAAGGCAGCTGGAAGCTACTTCATGTCTATTTATCCTTAGTAAGTAGATCAAGAACCTCATGCCAGAGAAAATAAAAAAAACTGCAGATGCTGGAAATCTAAATCAAAAATGGAAAATGCTAGATTGGGCCACATCTGTAGGAAGATACACAAGGTCAACGTTTCGGGTCAGAGATCCATCATCAAAACTGAAAAGGAAACACAATAAATTTGTAAAGCTGCAGGGAGGGCAGTGAAGGGGGATGTCTCTAATAGAAAATAAAACTAGGTGACAATTGGGATAAGCTGTAAACAAGGTTATCTGGTCAATGAGTGAATGGAGAGAGTGAGAACACAGACAGAAGAACCTAGACAAAAGAATGTGGGAGTTGTGAAATGCAGAGCAGGAAGACATGCCTGGCAGGTCCTCCACTCCCAGAGAGAAAATAAAGGACAGAACAAAACAAGCTGAGCTAATATTACAGATGGACAACTAATACAGACCAAGTTACCTGAAGTGGTAGAATTCAATATTGAGTCCAGAAGGCTGCAATGTGCCCAAACAAAGTGAGGTGCAGTTCCTCAAGCTTACCATGGGCCTCACTGTAGCAGCACAGGAAGCTGCAGACTGATAGGTCAGATTGTGGGAAGGGGAATTAAAGTGGCAGGCAATTGGAAGCTCAGGGTTGCCTCCCGGACTGAATGCAAGTGTTCCTCAAAGCAATGACCCAATCCCTCACATCTACCCTCCCTGCAGCCCGAAGGGGCAGGCAGTGAGGTAGTGTGCTCCTTCCATCACTTCTGCAGCATTTCTCAGCATGCCCGATGCGTGGACTTGACAGTATCAATACCATCCCAAGTGATCCTTCTCCACTTTGAGCAGTCAAAGCTGAGAGGCTCCCAGGAGTCAGGTGGGGATGCTACATTTTTCTCAAGGAGGCTTTGAGTGCATGCTTAAATCTTTTTCTCTGTCTGTCTGGTAAATCTCTTTCCATGAGAGCTCAGAACAGGCTGCCTGTTTCAGGAATCTGCTATCAGGCATGCAAACAATGTGGCCAGTCCAGTGAATAACTAGAGTCTCAACACTGGGGCTGCTAGCCTGGGAGGAGAACTGACATTGGTTCATTTATCCTTCTAGTGAACTTGGAGGATTATTTGGAGATAAGTTGGAGGTATTTTTCCAGTGCCTGCCACAGGTGGTCCAAGCGTCAGTGCAGATTGGAGGGCAAGAAACACTCCTTTCTGTTGGACCATGAGATTTATGCCAGGTCTGAGATCTTGATCTTCAAACATCTTTTTCCTCAATTGACCAAAGGCTGTGCTGGCACATTGAAAGTGATGGCATATTTCATCATAAATGTCTGTTTTCACAGTGGCTCCCAAGCTATGAGGCAAACTTTAAATACATGTTCCCTAGAAATGTTGAGGTGGGTAAGGATCAAACTTCGACTCTTGTTACTGCAAGCAATTCACTATGCTGCACACTACAGATATTGGAAGAATAATTACTCTTAGATCAAGTGACATAGATGGCAAACTATGGATCAGATTCATTAAAGGTTCTGATGACAGGCATCTGACCTGAAATGTTAATTTTGTTTCTCTTTGCTGCCTAACCTACTGAGTGTTTCTTGGATTTTTGTTTTACTTTCAGATTTTCAGCATGTGCAGTTCTTTGCTTTTCCATTATGGTTTCATTGAAAGAGGTCATCTGATTATAGAACTTTTAACTTGCACTTTATAATGTATGTGCCCCAAGCTACAGTGAAGTAACATGCAGACACAAGAAATTCTGCGGCTGCTGGAATCTGGAGCAATACATAAAATGTGCTGGAGGAACTCAGCAGGTTAGGCAGCATCCATGGAGGGAAATAAAAAGTCGACGTTTGAGGCGAGACCTTTCATCAGGACTGGAAAGGAAGAGGCAGAAGCCAGAATAAGAAGGTTGGGGGCGGGGGAGGAGTACACACAGGCAGGGTATAGGTGACTTCAGATGATGGGTGAGTCTAGGTGAGAGGGGGAAGGTAGTGGGAGGGGGAGAAGATGTAATAAGCTGAGAAGTGATAGGTAGAAGAGGCCAAAGGCTGAAGAAGAAGGAATCTGGTTGGAGAGGGCAGTGGGCCATGCATGGGGGAGGGGAGAATAGGAGATGGGCAGGTCATCAAGGTGGGGGAAGGGAGCCACAGGAATAAGGGAAGACAACATGCAGAGTATGTGAAAACACTGAATGCTCCAGAATGTGAAATTAATTCATTCAAGGTCTTTTTCATACTGCAAACATGCTTGCAGTGATACACACATGACCAAATATGTCGGGCAGTGATGCCACATTTACCTACACCTAATTAAAATCATTTAAAAAGACTGTCGGTGCTGGAAGTCTGAAATAAAAACAGAAAGTGCTGGAAATGTTCAGCAGGTCAGGCTGCATCAATGGAAATAGAAACAGTTGATGTTCCAGGTCCAAGTCTTTGTCCACCCTTCATTGAAGGATCTCGGACTTGGAATATCAACTCTGTTTCTCCCTCCACAGACCTGATGAGTATTTCCAGCATTTTCTGTTTTTATTACCTATATATGCTGGACACAGACGTGACTCACTCTCTCACCAATATTTGCAACTTGCAGCAGTATACGTAACACCCCACAGTTTTTAGTTTTCTTCTCAATGGATTCAAGGGAACTTGCCTATTTGGGTCACGCTGCTTGGAATTTAGTTCTCACACTTGTTGAACTTAACTAGTGGAACAGAAAGGAAATGATGATGATTGCCTTAATAGATACAATCATTTGCCAAACTCCATTTACCCAGCACTTTATACTATCTATTGATTTTAGAACACATCAAATATGGTGCACTGTTGTGCATTTTATTTTGCAATCAAATATAAATTAACTTTGAAGCAACATTTGACACTGACTTGTATCTTCTGCCTAACGTGAAACACAGATTTGAAGTGACCTTTCCTCAGATGACAAATATTAAACTTAATATTTTGAACTGCAGCAGAACCTCTAATCTGATTGAAACACTGCACAAGTGAAGGGTAGATACTTCAAATAAAAGTAGAAAATGCTGGAAAGATGTTGCAGCTCTGGCAGAAAAGATAGGATCTAATGGAGGCGTGTTAATCAATGTTATCTTTAACTAATGCCAGCAAAAACAAATCAGCTAATTATTTAGCTCATTGTTATTTGTGAGATGTTATTGTGTGAAAAATGGCCACATCAGTTGATGCTAGAAAACAATTTGCACTTTATGCTTATTCATGGTTCCACGCTTTGAGGTCTTTCTGACAGAAATGATTTAAAAATTTGGTTGTTTTTAATATTCTAAGGTAGAATCATCTCGAGCATAATATTCATTTTACATTTATATCTATTCAATAGTTTATCTTATTGTACAACTGTGTTGCTCTTTTTTTCTGAATTACAGACAATCAAACACCTCAGAACAGCAGAATTTAAACCCTATGTGATATTTGTCAAGCCATTTATTCAAGAACCAAGGGCAAACTCAACAACAGCTGAAACATCAGAGAATGATGTCATTAAGGAATTAAGAGTAAGTCTAATTGGTTCAAAGTCACACTTAAAGTAATTTTTGCTCCAAAGTATTGTCATGAATTTCACTTTAACCTTCACATAGAATATAAGAGAAAAGAAGCACGAAAATGTTCCCATTGAAAACTTTTTAATGGCAGAATACCAGTGTGTTCTAAGCTGTACTCCTGCAATATTTGCAACTCACTGTATTATTTTAACACCCAATTAAGTTAATCTCCTATAGTATCCACTATTATGAGAAGGGACATTTGGTTCTAACATTGAGTTGAGAATCGTGGAGTCATGTGTTTGAAACTCACTCTGGCAGCTGAGAAATTTAAACATAAGAAATAAAAATCTAATATCAGTAATTGTCACCATGAAACCTCTAGATTCTTGTACCAAGGTCCTTCAAAGAATGAAATCTGCCAAATATGTGACCCAACCCATAGCACTGAATATGAAAGTGAAAAGTACTTTCTACTTTTGAAGTGTTATTTATTACATTGCTAGTAATTTAAATGTGAGGAATGAGGCTGTACCTATCAGAGCAATAGTGATTGTTTGATAATAACTGAAGCTTAGGATGATGCTCAATGGGTATTTCCTAGAGAATGGGTAATGTTTAACTTTCCCTGATGAGCTTAGTCCAATTTTAGCTCTGCAGTTTGCTTGAATGGGGAGCAAGACAATGAGATGCAGTTTCAACAAACTTTTGGATAAATGTCTCATCTTAGACAGTGACTTCTGGATTTCATTATTAATTAAACCTGTCATTGTCAGGCATTGCTGTCCTATTCCCATGTGAATAGCAGTGATTATTATTACCCTCACTCTTATTTCTGGTGAACCCCACCTTATGTTAATTGTCCGTTGACACTTGTAGTTTGAATCATTGTGTTGGCATTTTGCTCTCCAGTATAAATTTCTACTTTTCTCATTCACTTCCTGTTTATTTTTTACTTAGAATGCTACTGGTCTTGCTATGTGTATTCTGTTCTCTAATTGTAGGAAGATGATTACCAAGAAATGATTCAGTCAGCAGCTTATATTGAAGAGAATTATGGTCATCTCATCGATAAAGTCTTGGTGAAAGGCGACCTTCAAACTGCATGCAATGAATTGAAAGTAATTCTTGATAATATAGAAAGGGAACCAATGTGGGTGCCAGCTAGCTGGGTCCGTTCGTAGCTATACGAACCAAATGCAGCTAACTTGAATTGTTCCATCTTCTGCTCTTTGAACAAATTCAAAACATTGACCTGAAATAGATTTTATTGTTGCTGTTGGTGATAGTTTACACACATGAAGAGCAAATGTCTGGCTGGTGCGCATGGCATACATGTGTATAATTGAATTAAGTCTCTCCATTCTTAGTTGTTTGTATATATGCTGACAAGGAATTTATATAAACCATTGAAACTATGAATACATTATAACTTAGTTGGAAAAAGTATTTTTTATTAGCAGTACTTGACTGGTGAAGATGAGGTGCAGAATTTCAAGTTCAATGTTGAAACTTGAAGGTTGTGTGGTTCAGGAGGAATTGTGGGGTCGATGAGAAATATCCCCTAATGTACCAGGAGTAACAACATTTTACTACACCTGGCATCCAGTGGCATCTTCCTTCAGCTGAGTTCTACCAGGTAATTAAATGCTGAAGAATTCGACTTTGTAAAATTCAAAGTCAATGAAAATAGGTTTATAATAAACTGCTGTGGAAATGAATGAAGAGAAACCACATCTGGTCAAAGAACAAAGAACATATGGATTTGCACTCCCAGTAAGGTAGGCTGTTGAACATATAGATTCATGACTTCAGCTTGTACTGTGTATTGAGGGCAGGAATTCATATTTGGTCAACTTGCGCTATAACCATGGCTGCACACTGTATTCTGCATGCTAAATTTGGTTACATTGGCTTCAGTAGGCTTTGATGGAATTGAATTATGAGGATAGAAATGGAATTTTAGACAAATTTCTACCCAAGTGTTTGCAAGCATTACTTTGGGTGAGGAACACGCAACTTCATTTTAGGATACACCATTGTAGGAAAGTTGTAAGACTGGCAGCCAGAGTTTTAGACTATTGATCCAGAGACACGAGTTCACATTCCACCAGAGCAGATGGAGGATTTAAATTCAAATAATTAAATAACTTGAAAGTGAGTAAATAACAGTAAAGCTGAATGTGAAGCTGCTAGTTTGTTATAAAAATCCATTTTGTTCACTATTTTTCTTTAGGGAAGGAAATATGCTGTCCTTTCCCAGACTGGGCTCCATGTGGCTCCACTCCCACCAGTATGATTGACTCTTAATTGCCTCTTTAGTTCAGAGGCAATT
>JARFYF010000058.1:14759466-14773440 GCA_030265395.1 Rhina ancylostomus | reverse complement strand
TCTTATGCTAGTCTCCTGATGGGACTCAGGTGTGTGTCATTATGCGATTAGTAGTGCATGGAATCCATGTGCTGCACTACAAGGCACCATCAAGGGAGCCGAATTGAGGGCCAGCACTTGGAACCATGACATTATATTCATTCAGCTTTTCCAGTTTCAAATGAAAAAGATACAGAAGGCAGAGATATTTTCTTCCAATATTTATAATAATGCAATCCATTAAGATTAAAATGCAGAAAATAATTATGTCAAAAAATGTTTCATTCAATTAGTTATTTTTGGCATGGTGTGACTTCTGCTTCATAGGCAAAGGTGTCAATGCCACCAATAATCTCAAAGGAGGTTGCCACAAAGACGTCACTATCTGTAGTATGGACCTTACTTATTGGTTGTTCTCAAGTATTGGTTCCAGGTGACTTCTTTCGTAGAGAAAGTATGATACCCTTAAGATGGTTGAGCAAACAGTTATAATAGAAATTCTCATAGACAGCAAATATGTAAGGAGAAAAACAATATTTAATGAATATTTTAAACAAATTGCAAAGTGCCAAATGAAGTCTGGAACATACACAAAGGAGCATGGTATCTGAAATATAAAGTGATTTTTTAAAGGAGGTTTTTTTTAACTTTGAAATCCATAACCAATTAGCTTTTGAAATAATTAACCTTAGGAGATACAATATACAATAAAGTAAGTGTTCAGCACCAGTGAGCTTGCTAATTGGTATTATGGCTTAGGGAACTATTAAAACTTAATTTGGATTTGGATTTCATGCAACAAAGTACAATTATTTCAGGGTATTTTGAGAAGATTAACTCATAAGATTAACCTTAAGTTAACATCAATTCAGTAGCTTTTCTCAGATTCAGTTGGAAACAATGCAGGAGGGCTGAGTTACTGACTGTGATTTTGTGATTTCCATGTTAAACTACACATCCATGGAAATGCTGGAGTTGTTATCATTTTTATAATGTAAAGTTGATGATTGTTACTTTAGCTTTCATTACTACCACCATAATTTTGTTCATACAAAATCCAAATTTCTGATTTTCATTCTGATTAATGTTCCTTCTGAGCAGGTCAATAAATCTATTACCGCATCACCAGCAACAATAAGTGCTGCAAGTTGAATTATTTGTGGAAAAACTGCCATAACCCATCCTTCAGCTGAAGTGCTTGTGAGTTATGGATATTTAAGATGTTTGGAATAACCGCCATCACTCACTGTCACTGACAAATATCTATTTAACATTTATCCATACAGAAATATTAGGAACTTCTATTATCTTCTGATGAACACCACTATGTTTTCTGGCATATCTGTAAGAAAGAAAAAAGAAGTTTAAAACTTCAGGCTTCTTAGTTGTTAGATCTACAGATGTCCCAAAGATCAACTCGGCAAGGCAGAAGGTTGCTGAAAATTTCCAAATGGATTGTATTTATTGCAAAGTTAACAGTTGCCCATGGAATGTGTAATCAAAGCATCAGTGACAGAAACCACTCAGAGTGGCCTCAGCAAACAAAGAGTGAGTTGCTTCACCAGTGTCAGTGATGGCCAAAGGAATTTTCCTTGTTGGCTAAACAGGAAGAAGCACAACAGAAGATATTACAGTTTGATTCAATCTGGGACAGCAGTTTTCCACTTAGTCCCTTCCCACTTTATGGAAAAAAGGAAAAGTAGTTTTGTTTTACACAGAGCCATTCGTAGAATCAAATAAGACTCCATCACAACAGTGAACAGTTTTATTAACTGTAATTTAATTGCCTCATACACGAACAGACCACCATGATCAATACAGTAGATGAATAGTGAACTTCAAATAACAGATGGTACTGAACTATCACTTCAGTTTCTTATCAAATCCTTAACATTGATCTTTTAATTGCCATTTTTCTTACTGTTTGAGGAGACAGCAGGTAATTTCTGGTTGATGTCCTGTAAAAGAAGATTTTCTGGATTAATAAATAAAAACCCATGTCTAAGAATAATGGGAAGTCCTTGCTGAACCCAGACTGTTGAACAGAGTTGCCACTTGAAATCTCTGGGTCCCAATATGGAGATGCCAATCTCATTGACCCTTGGGCAACAATGTTTCAGTGGCAATCAAGCTTCAGGAGGTGTAGCATGGAGACCCCACCCTGGAACACACCTCAGCAGGCTTTCTTAGATAGCAAACCTAAGGCAGAGGTTTCCCTTTCATCAAAGCTGTGGGTCATTTCAAAAGCTTTTAGATGCCTCTTACATTGAGGAATATTTAAAGACCATTGAAATAAAAATAAATAACTGTATAAAATACTTGTTTAAAGAAATACAAGTTAAAATAATTTTAAACAAAAATTATAAATAATTAAAGGTATTAAACAGAAATAAAATCATTCAAAAAGTTTATTTTTCCGCTTTGCTTCCTTGTCCAGAATCCCTATTGAATTCAATGTGGTCTCGGATCCTATGCCAGGTCAGACTTAGTGTACGATTTGGCAGATGATTCCTCTGTGATGGAATGAAGTGATGGCTGTGGCATAGTCAGTCTTAGTCATGATGCTCAGCAGCATATGTGCAGAGATCCATAGCTTACTGAGGCTTCAATGGCTGAAAGCCAACAGTTTCAATCAGATTGATGACCCCAGTTCGCAAGATTCATCCCATTTGACAGAATCATGCCAACTCATAGATGGTAGTTTGCATTTCAGGGAGCCTCATACATCTACTGGAGCAATGGAGCAGTGACTTTCCTAAGGAAGAGTCTGTCAGCTTTATGCCTTGGAGCATTGGCTTATGAATGGGGACCCTTTCATGTGACTGCACTTACTTTTTGCCACCAGTCTTGCAGACCCATTGAATAAAGGCAAGTCTTCATTTAATTTACTCTAGTTTGATGTCTTTTATTATTTCACTGTTCTCATGTGTTTTAGTTAATTTTATTTTATATTTATATTTTAATAATACTCATATTTTAATTAATTAAATTATTGTTCATAGTTTTTATTGGAGACATTTATTTTAATAAAGGCCTTGACAGCCAGCAAACTGAGGTCTACTCGCTGATTGGAGGTCACCCATCTTGTGGGACATCTGTTGAATGTGGAGGGTCAACTCATTCCTGCATCGGAAAAAATAATGGGCTGGCAGGAACCCGGGTGGAAAATCTGTCCAGGATGACTGAACTCAATAAGCTTGCTTTTTAGATGACATGGTTAGCACAGAAAGGATCTAAAATTGTGAATAATCTTTGGCTCTTCTATTCATGCCTTCAAGTAATGCTGAATTTCTTATTTCCCACCAGCTAAAAGCAGCTGTATGATGCTCCACAAGCTTCTTCTCCTGATCATTGTACAGTGATCACTACTGCAAAGTGTCATCAGAAGGAGAGAGAATAAAACTTAGCTATGATATGACTGTGGTTGTTGTATAGCTATGTGTTACTGGATTATAAAAGGCAACACCAAGGTTCACAACATAGAGCCACCACCTGGCTGAGAGGCTGAAGGTGTCTGAGTAACCATATCTAACACACTTTCATTCAGGAGGTGAAGGAGAAAACAAACACATGTACCAAGGTCAACAAACCGTAAGAGATCAATCCTACCCTCCAGCTTTCATTCTGATCCTTAGTGCTATATCTCTGTTTATTCTGTTTCATTCCACCCTTAGCCTTGGAAATGCTAGGGAACTCAGTTGATCGTTGGTTAGGTCCATACCTAAAAGAAAATATTTGTATAGTAAGTTTTACAGATCAATGATGCCAGGAGTACTGCACTCTCCAGAGCAACATGCACATTTTCATTTTTAAAATCTGTATCACTAATATTTATAATTTAATGTTTACTGTAGTTTAACATATGATGAGAAGCTTCTGTTTCTATAAATAATCTGTTCTTTTCATTCAACAAGTTGCATTAAATAATTTTCAATTGGTTTAAAATAAGCCTTTGGAGTTTATTAAGATGGTCATGTAAGGATTTTGAAATTTAAAAGCAATACCTATAATTCAAATATCCTAATTATACATCATCTAATGTTCATATAGCCTCACTATGTACTGAATCCAATTAAAGTACTGCATGGTAACAACTAATACTACAATCTAAATAACTTCTGAGTGGACGTTTATGCTATTGGAGCTCACAAGCAGACTAGCCCAGTCAACATCTCTGCAAAAATTAACCTAATGCATCTATTCAGCAGATCAGGTAGCATCTGTGGAATGAAAATAACAACTTTTTAGGTTGAAGATGCTTAATCATAGAGGGTGGGGCAGCAATGGATAGGACAAAGGGAATATTTGATAGAGTAATGCCACGACTGCCAGGAGACCCCAATACTTACAGAACCATCTGGTCAATAGATTACTGAGAGAAGTTAAAGAGAGAGAAAACAAAGGGACATGTTATATCTGTAAAATACAGGGCAAGGCTACTGCTGTAGCCTGAAACCAAAAGGAGAATGCTGGATGAAAACTGAAACTGGTGGAAATCCAAAAAAAAAGTCTTATGAGGAGTCTTTGACTTAAAACTTTAACTCAGTTATTCTCATTCCACAGATGCTGCCTGAACTGCTGAATGTTTCCAGCATTTTTATTGTGGGAGAATACCAGAAATACCCAGCAGATTAGGCAACGAGATAAACTGAGTTGATAACACACCAAAACTGACCTGTTCTCATAAGGGAGACGAAAATGGAATCTAGTTGAGTGTTGCAGAAATTGCAAAGGATGATCCATTAAATACAGAGCCTTGTGGGAAGGAAGGCAAGGAGAAGGGAACCTTTATCCTTGCTCTATCCAAGAGGGTGAGAACAGAGGTGCAGTGCACAGACAAGGAATGGGTGAAGGCCCTGTCAACTATGGTGAAAGGGAAGCCAAGGTCAAGGAAAAAGGACCTGTGTGTATAAAGTCTAGTTATCAGAGCAGATACAACAGAGGTGGAACTGGGAGAATGGAAAGGAAGTCCTTATAGGAAACAGCATGGAAGGAAATACAGTCAAAATAGCTACACCATTTAATAAGATCATGGCTGATCTGATTGCAGCTTTGACTCCACATTTCTACTTTAATGTTAATTTAAGTTTATATGACTTATGTTTGTCATGTCCATACTGTCCTGTGCTGCTGCTGCTGCTAAAAGCTAATTTTCATGGCATTTGTACCCTATGTATGCACCTGACAATAAACTTGAACTTCATCCAGCGTAACTTTTCACCCCCTTGTTTATCAAGTATCTATCTACCTTCATCTTAAACATTTTCCGACTCCTCTTACACCACTCTTGAGGAAGACAACTCCAAGATTCATGATCACCCAAGGGAAAAGAATTCACCTCACCTGTGTCTTACATAAGCAATCCTTTGTTTTCAAAGAGTGACCCCAATATTCTTCCACATGCACCCTGTTCCATCAAACCCCAGTCATGCAATTAAACATAGCCTTTCCTCATAGGACAACCCACCCATTCCAGTCATTAGTCTGGGAAACATATTCTGACCTGCTTCCAATGCATTTTTGTCCTTCCTTACTGTACACAGTACTCCAAATGTAGTGTCATTGAGGCCCTAGATAACCAAAACATATCCTCCTTACTTTTGTATTCAATTCCCTGGAAATATACGCTAACATTCTGTTAGTTTTCCTAATCTGACACACGAGCCTTTTGCAAATCATGCACGAGGACACTCAGATCTCACTGCATCCCAGAGCTCTGCAATCTCTCATCAACAAAACATGCTTTGTTTTTTTTATTTTTCCTGCCAAAAGGAATTTCATATGTTCTCTAATTATACTCCATTTTCCAGATACTTGTTCACTTACTTAATCTATTTATATGCCTTTGCAGCCCCCTTACATTCTCTTCAAAACTTACTTTCCTACCTATCTTTGCATCATCAGCAAATTTAACAACTATACTTTGCTACCTGATACCAAATCGTTTATATAAATTGGGAAAGAGTTGAAGCTCCAATACCAATCCCAGTGGCACACCACTCATTGCAGCTTGCGAACCAGAATAAAGATCCATTTATGATCACTTTTTGTTAACCAGACTATCTTCTATCAATGCCAAAATGTTCCCTCCTTCTCCATAAACTTTTATGTGGCATTTTATTGAATGTCTTTTGGAAATCTATGTATGATACAACCACTAGTTCCACTTTTTTTCAGGGCACTTGTTATTTCTTCAAAGGACTCCAATAAATTTCCTTCATAAAACTATGTTGATCTTGCATTTTTCTAAGTGCCCTGCTAGAATGTCTTTAATGATAGTTTCTAACATTTTCCCAGTGACAGATATTTACAACTTACTGTCTCCTCCCTTTTTAAATAAAGGAGTTACATTTGTTATTTTCCTTCTCCTAACCTTTTGAATTTTAGATACAAAGCTGGTGGTATGAGCTATTGGTAGAGGCTTCGGGGGATATAGACAGGTTAAGTGACTGCACAAGGAAATGGCCAATGGAACATATTGTGGAAAAAGGTGAGGTCATCCACTTTGGCAGAAAAATTAGAAAGGTGGAACATTTTTTTCAATAGAAGTTCAAAGGGACCTAAGCATCCTTGCACACGAATCATTGAAAGTTAATAGCAGGTTCAGCAAGTTATTAGGAAGGCAAATAGTACATTGGCCTTTAATGCTAGGGGACTTGAGTACAAGGATAAAGAATTTTACTCCAATTATATGGAGCTCTAGTGAGAATGCATCTATAAAATTATGTGCTGGTCTGGTCCCCCTTCTCAAGGAGGAATGTACTTGCAATAAAGGGAGTGAAGGTTCATCAGATTGATTCCTGGGAGACCCCCGTCAGAAGGTTCTGAAAAGTGTCTGATGAAACTGAATGATTAATTTTGTTTCCTTCTCCAACAAATGCTGCCTGACCTGTTGAGTTTTTCCAGCATTATCTACTTCAGATTTCCAACATCTGTAGTTCCTTTTTTTATTTTCATATTCAAGACAGAGATCAAGGGATATAGGTTATTGCAAGAAGCTATACTGAAGTAAAAGGTCAGCCATGATCTTATCGAATGGCAGAGTAACTCAATAGGAGATGAACAGCTGATAGTTTCCAAAAAAAAACCCACAAATGAAAGCCTTCACTCTGAGGTGTTACATAAATGACAATAGTGAAACGCAGGGTTAACAGTTATCCTTTCATCTGTATTTCCTCACAAGAGATAATGTATACTTGAACTGAATAATTCAGACAGTGTCAAAAATATTTAACTGCCAACTAAAAACTTCTGGAGTTAGTAATTTCTGGGATAACTATGTTCAGCAGCTTAGCATCAGTAAATGGTTTTATTTCTTGTTAATGTGTCTAAATGCACCAAGTGCCACGCAAAATTTAATTTGCCTTAAATTAGATTAAGAGTCAATTAAGTTCTAAATGCACAACTATCCAGAGTGCTGTCAATAACAAGAGGAAAAAGGTTAAAGTGCTGTTGTTCAGAATTTGGCTCCACATATAGAAAAGTGGAGCAGAGTGGTTTGACAAAGCACATTGACTAAAGTTCCTTAAAAAGTATTTCCTATGGTGGCTCACCCCTACCTTCTTGAGTGTGGTTGGGAATGGTTGACAAATACCAGCTTTGTCAGGAACAGCCACATCACGTAAATGAATACATTAAAATTTCATTGTTTTTGGCAATAAAACATGTTTTTAAAAAATGAATCAAAATTTTAAAATATTAAGAAATGAACATAATTGTATAGTTCTATTAATTAGATGCAAATTGACATAAGCAGTATTAAACAATATCCAACCTTTTTTTTTCATAGTCCTTCCAACTGAGTCCACCTGGCGGAGGAGCCATTACTTTAGCCAATCTTTCTAGCATGGCAAGATTAGCGACTTCAATACTATTCCGCTTTACCGGGACCTCCTGTTAAAATCAGTACTGTTAATTCAGTACGTGAATATTCATGTGGATATTTCTATGAAATAAATATGGAGTCAAATGCCTCTTTGCACTAGTTAATGACTAGGAGTTCACGTGTAATTTTCACTTTCAATCTAGTGCTGTGTATATGAACCTCCATCTCTCATTATACATTTTCTACGTTACGTTACTTGATATCTATACCAAGATAAGTTTAGTTTGTTAAATGTTTAGTTAAAGGTTTGTAAAGATAACTTTCTCCAAATTCGCAGGTTTTGAAAGCAGGGAGTATTGCCAAATGCCAGAATGAATCTTAACAACATTGCCAAAACCAAAGAAGTACGATGCAGAAATAATCCTTTGCTCACCAACAGGAAAAAGTACTGCTACTCACTTGCTACCTGACCCCATTTAAAGTGATCGTCAATTATTTTGTAGCTTACAGATATAAAAGTTTGGATAATTGGGGATGATTTTCCAGATGCTTATGCCTACAAAGTGTGCATCTTGTCTCAGGGTCCCTGCCAAACATCCTAATGATGTATACAGCACAGTGCAGACATCCTCAGTGTGCACTGTCAATCATGTGAGCAGTCCTCATGCACATTAATAATTTACTATCTTCACTTTATCTGGGAATATCAATGTGTATAAGTTCAAGTTATTACAAAGGACAGTCACTTGTTCCCAGGAGTTCCCACAAGAAAGCAGTCACTTGTCAAAAGTTGATACTGGACACTTAATGCAGCATAAAGGTGCTTGCTGGACTGCACAACAAGCTGCTTAGAACGTGCTTCACAGTCCATAAAGAAAAAGCCTGATCTGTTGCACTCTTACTGTGGCCTGCTGTGTATTTCCAGCATTTGCTGTTTTACCTGCCCTCCCCTCAGTTCCACCAGGACCATTATTAACCATTCTGTCCCTGTCCACCCTCTGATATTTGGAGGACATAATACAGTTCACAGAAAATTCACAGTAGAAAGACTGAGCTATGCAGAGGGATAGTAAAGAATTTGAAATCCCTTCATGGGTTAACAGCTCCAGATACCTGATAACTAATCTCCTGACTGCCACGCTCTGTCAAGGCATCGTGCACTACGTATTTGAAGCACAGTTTAAAATGTGAATGAAGAAATTTGACAAGAATTGTTCCCTGTCACCGACTCTGGACATTCTTGCAGAAGTAGAATTAACAATCGATGTGCCTTTTCTCACTGAATGAAAGCAAGGCACAACACTGTTTTGCAAACCAAATGGCATCAGCAGCTGAGCCAGCCAGAGAACTAAAGGATCCTGCAGAATCAGGGAACATGGTCGTGAGGAGAACAAATTTAAAAAAAATCACAGGCCCATGTGCAGGAAGATCTCATGATTAAGACAGAGGTTATATTTTCTTATGTTCAAGACATTAGCAGATAAATCTGCATTAATTATTTACCATGAGACTTGGTACACATCTGGTACAGAGGACTGTGTTTGGTACTACAATATCACTCCTACTATTTAGATATAAATTATATTATTGCAAAAATTGAACATTCTGTTTTAATTCGCAATGGGGAATTCATTACCTTAAGCTTCATGTCCCTTGGACGGCCTCTACCCTGACTTAATGTCCCCTTACTTGGTGAAATTTTTGGCATCTTGGTAACATATTTAGGTGTACTCAAGCTAGAAAACAAATTAGTTCTTCATTTAACAGTAAAAATAGTGAAAATGTTGTTCTGTTATATAGTAATAGCTAGGGTGTTTCAACGATGTACTCATAAGGAATAATTTAAAATGGACTACTGATTGGGAATTCTATTTTCTTAAATTAAGAAAATTGTATGCAACAGAGAAAAGGCCAAAACTTTTTTCTTCATCTAGAAAGTATTTAGTTTCAATCTGACACTTGCTAATGATTAAATATTATGTACTTCTGCAGCTTTTTAAACTAATTATAACCAATTCTGACATAAGGAAAATATCTTCTCAAAACCACATTAAAAAGTCATCTAAACATTCTCAAATATGTGACCTATTCCTTGAGTTAGCGGAAGGGGATGGGAACAGACTGAGGACAAAAGGTTTTGTATTGAGAATCAGTCCCAGGATAGAGCTGTGGATCGAAGCTGGTGACGTGATAATTGTTGGCAAGGGATATAGAGTGAAGAGTGGTTGGAAACTGAGGTCTCCATTGAGGGCCTTGGCAGGGGGGGGTCAGGAGATTGAAGTGCAGTAAACTGCAAACTGAGAAACAGAAACATTAAACACTGGGTAAAATTTCTTCTGCATCTCACGAGATTTTTGTCTACTCATATGAAGGAATTTAATCTCAAACACAAATGCTTCCTTTGCAAAATGCTTTGGGCATCATGCATAACAGAATATCACTGCCTTCAGGGTGATGCTCAAAACCGGTGTGAGCTCATTCTTAAAAATATTACTTCTACCTTCAAAAGTCCGAGATGTGGAAGAATTTTGGTGAAGTGCAGCTAGTTACCAAGGACAAAATCTAGAACACTATGGGAGAGCAGGACCAGCTGGTACTGTCTTGCAATGATATGACTGAACTGTCACAAGTAAAACACGTGACTGAGTGTGCCAACTGAATTATGAACCAACCATGAACAACCATAGTTAACAGCATGGCTGCTGGAGTCAAGTATTGAAATACACATGTGGAAACCATGAAGACAATGTGGATATAAACGATATAAAGGAAATTAATGTAGCTAAGCTAACTTTCTCATTGCAGTCAGCCATTTAATCAAATGGAAGGAAGACATCTAGAGATTCAGACTAATCAATTGTTTGCTTAGCTAACCAGACATATGGAGACTCCCAGATAGGTCTAGCTGTGCTTTTTGTTTAATCCTGGAATCAATGGTTAAATAAAGATAATATCTGAGAGATATGAAGTATCTGTGTGTGTTTCTGTCAGAATACTTCAGGTCCACAAACTCCAATCCACTAAATCCATTACCCTGTGAGGAGGTATGAATGTTCAAAGCAATTCCTACAGGACTAACTCCATTAAAAGGCTGTCTATAGAAAGGTCTGGATCCTTTAGGCAAATTATTAATCATTATCAGCCTTTGATTCTATTATCCCTCTGCCATTGTATTTGAGGGTCATGTTCAATCTCTTATAGAATTCCTTCTTGTAGCATTTGATATTTGAAGGAGGCCTTAATTGTGACATCACTTCTTGGAGCTTAAATATGTAATCCACTTAGCTACACAGTTCAAGATGGACAATAAATAAAACTGGCAGAATTTCCACTTTCTGGAAATTTCTCTCTAAATCTCACCATATCTCTCTCCTCCTTTGCTACTCCGTTAAACATACCCCTTTGATCAACCTTTTGGTGAAATGTCCAAATATCTATGTGACTTGGTGAGAAGTTTTTTGATAAAGTTCCTATGACTTTCCTTGGCATATTTTTACAATGTTGTATCATGACAAATGCACTGTTAAAAGATCCCTTTTCCATTTTGGCACAATTTTCTTTTGCAATCATAATTTACTAAAGCCAGGAACTTATTGCAGCTCACAAAAAGAGTTTAGGTGAAGAATTCTTGCTTTCAAAGGGTTGTTCTCCATTGTATAGGGCCACTAGGACTAGGCCTGGGTCTGAAGGGATTATTTGATTCAAGCAAGATACTTTATTTAACCCTCCAGCCTTGCCATGAAGCAACAGAATGGAGAAGCATAGCTCGAACAAATGTGAAAGTATTATATGCTCATTGTATAAATAATCATGATAAAATTGGATTTATTTGAAATTGCTGAGATAAAATATCCAACACCTTCTAAAATAAGATAAATTAATTTTAGTAAGCAACATACATAACAGGCTGGTTGTCACTATCTTCACAGGTTAAGCAGTATCTTAACTTAGGTTTAGCACTTGTTCACCTAAATTCTAAAAGTTTTAAGATCATGCATAGTAGCAAACTAATTTTGCAAAATTGATTTACAGATAACAGGAATAACACAAAAGCCAAATCTCCCTACCTTGTTAAATCATAGTTGCCCCAGGTAGCACCACCTGGCTTTGGAGTCATAATTGTGGCCAGTTTTTCTAGGATGGTGATATTTTCTGCCTCAATTTGGGCAAAGTCCATTGCCTGTGAAAATCCATGCATAAACATTGGTATATGCAGTGAAACAACATTGTCTTAAACAGCAAGGACAAAGCTTTGTTCCTCTGAGCATCTGAGCAGGGACATATTTTTGTGCAGTTTCAGCCACTCCACCTACAATATTTCAGCTTCAGGCACCACTTGGCTTCAAGTGTTTTACAGAAGTGAATGAAATACTGTAGCTGCTGAAAAACAGAAATAAGGATAGAAAATACTACAAATGCTCAACGGGCTGAACTGAAAAACGGAGGAACAACATTTAACATTTCAGGTTAATGGATATGGTAATTAAATAATCTGAAAAGCTAACTCTGATCCTTAGTCCACAGAATCTGTTTGTCCTAATGATCACCACTAACATATTTGGTTTTTGAAAACGAGTTACCCTGCTCAGATTGTTTTAAATAATTAATGTAAATTTTCCACACTTTATCAATTTTTTTATTATTTTGTCTAAAATATTCCAATTATGTTTGTGGTATATAATACACCATGCCATCGTTTCTTTTGCCAGAACACAGAGTGGCAAAGTGGAACAGCAGGTATTGCTGCTGCCTCACATCTCCTGTGACCCAAGTTCAATCCTGACCTCAAGTGTTGTCTGTATGGAGTTTGCATATTCCCCCAGTAACCATGTGGGCTTCCCCTAGATGCTCTGTTAGCTCCTTCATCCCAAAGACATGCTGATTTGTTGGTTAATTGGCTACCATAGAACAATACAGCACAATACAGGCCCTTCAGCCCACCGTGTTGTGCCGACCTTTAAACTATGCCTAATACTATCTAACCCCTTGCTCCCACATATCTCCCCCATTTTAAGTTCCTCCACATGCTTATCTAACAATCTCTTGAACTTGACCAACGTATCTGCCTCCACCACTACTGTACATGACACCCTAGCGGGTGGGTGGCAGGGGAATCAGATGTGAGTTAATGGGCACCTGTGAGAGAATAGGTTATAGGAAAATAAATGGGGGAATGAAATTGATGGAATTGCTCTGAGAGCCAGCATAGACTCAATAGGCCAAATGGCCTCTTTTTATGTGGTGAGGATATATGTGAAAAATAAATAAAAATACAGTCCTGCCAACATATGTTAGATTTTAAGAACTACATACATGTTAACCAGGTAGGTCTATTCTGAGCAATGGACATTGAAGTTAGTGCAGTATTTTGTCTTAATTGTTCTAATTTTCTATACTGCTCACAAATGTTTTGTATGATATTAAAATTTTACAACTTAACACATACTCAGGAATTGAATTGTCATTAGCTTAGGCCATAGATTGAAGTACAAATCTTCAGGCTTTAAATGGAGTTTTCTTTCCATTGATTGTAAGAATTCATATGTTTTACCCACAAATCACAGTTAAATCGGTAATTAGATCTGTGACAGTGAAGTGAATAAGAAGGTGTGCAGTATTTGAGTTTCAGACAACATTTGGAAAGAATCCACTAAAGGATCTTAGGGACCAAAGAATCCTATTCATCTATCAACTGATTATGTCCAGAATGCTCCATGGATGTAAACAGCTAGTTCAACGCAATAGTCAGGTGGCAGCTGAACAAAACCCACAAAGCAGCTAAATATTGATCAGTTATAGAGCACATTGATTGAATCCTAATGTAAAACTGGATCTGTGTGGACATATGTGATGATGTTATTTTATAAGCAGCAAATATATAAATCCTTCCTTTGAAATATCCCTTGCATGCCATTATAAATGTGAAGACATATTTGCATGTGTTAATTCCAACAAAGGTGACTACAAAGTTCATTCTCAAATGAGCCATTACAGACCCTTTTCCGAAACTGGGATGAAGCAATTGAAGATGACAGTATCCACTCACCCATTGTACTTGTTTTCCCATTTTGCTTTTCCCTCATCTTTCAATGTCTGCAGATGGTACAAAGGCACACTTTCTCCACCACCACAATACAACTCCTTTAAATTTGAGACATTGAAAATCTAGA
>JARFYF010000058.1:14707893-14725542 GCA_030265395.1 Rhina ancylostomus | reverse complement strand
GAGAGAGATTACAGTCCAAATTTGCTGGCAAACAAAGATGGGGATCACTCAGAACATCATTCAGCAGCTGGGCATTCCAATTTTTAATACACCTTGATAAAAAGAAACAAAAGTTGATTACCATATTTCAAACTTCCAAGTAAATGTTTCAGTTTACTGACTCTGGACCCAGTGAACATTCTCAACACAAAAATTTCAATGCCTGAATGTTAAGAACCAATAGAGTGTAGAAATCATGTTAGCAACAGGCTAATTTAATATTTGATACATTTCTTGTAGGATACTTATAATTTTTTTTCAGGTTGCTCCTAACAGTACTCCTTCATGCTGCTCAATCTTTCTACTAAAAGAATTGTAATTATGAGGGTGCCATTAGATGCATTTCATGGTTCATGTAGATATAGTACAAACTGTCACAGAATCATTTTTAGGTTTTATTAAAATCTCAGCTAAAAATTACTGCACTGCATTTTTATTTCACATTCCTACTATTATGCTTTATTGAACCCCAGGGCATAATAGCAGAAAAATAAATTCTAAAATCACCGTTACAAATAGCAGTTGTTTCACAGATACTTCTGAAATGGCTTTACTGTTTTACATTAAGCAGCCCTAGGGTCTATATTTGAAACATGTTAATTATAATCAGAATGCTAGAAATTTTCCTGTGATGTGCATTCTCAAGATATGTTGGCTTTAAGGACAAATTAAGTGGAAAAGAATGTGGATGTAATTCAGTCCCTATTTTAAAGGTTATACATTCTGACATTTTATTCTTTAAGTGTTACATGGCAACATCTTTAGCATTTTGGGCAGCAGAGATATGGTTAGAGCACCACACTCTGCATTAGAGGCCAAGGCACAATGACTAAATTGAGAAGCAACTGATGCAAGTTTGTAGTTAAAAAATTTCACATTTATAGGCAAAAGGAAATAAGAATTTATAGAGAAAGGATTAGAGACGGTGAAGAGACTGGATACCAACGCATTGCTTTAAGTAAGCAGTTTACTTTGGTCCTTAAGGAAAATTTACCAACTTAGACAATGTAACAAATTCCAAGGTGCAAGGCAATGAACATCTCAGTTATTGGGGCCTGGGTTTGATAAACAGTCTGTGACCCAAATTGTATCATACAAAACAGCATTAGGTGTGCTCCACATGGCATCATCATGGGAAATAAAGGGCTCACAATTACGTTCCTGGAATACATACAGATGGAGGCATGTATGAATGCTAAGTGATAACAGGTTTAGACATTGCTTTTTCAGCACACCCTCTTCAAAAGGTCCTATCAACAATCAGACAGGGACAGGAAGAGGACTGGGAGAAGATTAACAAGGAGGAGGTTGATACCCTCTGGAACTAGAAAGGAGACAAAAATATGTAAATTTTCCATTGTGCAAGCTTCAGTTTTCTTTTTAGTGAACCACTGCAAAGATTTAAACAAAAATGTAATAGTAAAATGCTTTAATCCTTGCTTTATTATCTCATTCAAACATTCTGTATATTCTTCTACCACGAAACAAAACTGCAACTATGACAGTTGATTTCCATGCCACGATGGAGGTAACCAATGTGCGAGGAATAAACCAAATATTTGTGATGCATCAGTTTTGAGACATCACTGCCGAGTGCAGTCAACATCATCCTGTGACATATGCACTCCGCACCCAAGAGAGCGATGGATCAGCTTTATTTAAGGAAATAGGAATGATGGAATTATAAAATAGAACAAGGCAACATAAAGATTTAATGCCAAATATTGCTCTACTTACATAATACTTTCTACATCTGTTGAGGCTGATGCAGTAACGTGCTTAAATTGTTGGAGGCCACCTAACAACTGATCCATCATCACCAATTGTCTAAAGGGACTTGCCTGACCCTAATAATGACAAGAAAAACATTATAATGTTATGAATCATGGGTGACAACCTGCAGCATATGTCATTAATAAAGCAAATTTCAGTTTTTAAATTGGCCTGAACCCTCCAAGGAGTATTGGCACATCCACCTGTATAATTATGCATAGAGAGTACAATGCAAAACAAATCAGGTGGCTGATTATGTGAGTAATGAGAAGTTTAGGAATTAACAGTACCAATAAAAGCATATTTACATCAGTGGTACTGCAAGACCCCAATAACTTCAGAGCTAAGGGTAGAAGACATGGTATTACATTGCCTGGCAAGTGTTGGCCATGTCATATTTTAAGCAGTCCACAATATTGCGATATATAATGATAACATAACAGTATTAAAGCGCAAGGTTTTCTGACGGAATTTAAACATCCTATCAAGTCACAAAAATAACTTGCTAATTAGATAAATGTTGGCACAGTACAGGCTGTAGAGAAGGTCAGTTTTTACAATCATGCATGCATGAGATAATTTTAGTAACTGAGAGAAACTACAAAAGGTCACAAAATAATCACGATACAGTTGTCACAGAGGTAATGCACGAGGATTAGTATAAACATTGGCCTGGGCTGATGATTGACAGCAGGTTGTTCGATAGGGAACAATCAACCACTTGTTCTACAGCATATCTTAGACTTATATATGAGCATACTGAAAGACAGAAGGTAGATGCTAGTGCACTTGAGAGTCCACTCTGTCATTGGATCTGCCTTTGAACCCAGCAATGAAACACTCACACACTAAAAAGAGGGTCTGGACGCACAGTGCATCCAGCCAGGAAGGCTGGCAAATAAACAATGCCCCATAATTTGAGTGGGGTTACTGACCTTGTAGAAAAGCTAACCGCATTCAAATGCTTGATACGCTTAAATATTCATTTGCAATTTAATGAGGTTTAATTAATTTTGTCTTCTTTTTCCAATTACTGGCATCTATTGATTAGTTTTTAAATGTCTTCCAGCCAGCACAGAAATTTTAGGACTTAAAAAGCCTTTGACTGCCATTGAACACTCCAGGGAGAGAACTTCCGAATACTGTGCTTGAGACTGCTTAGAGACCTCTCAGCCTCACTGAACACCTTGGTTGTCGAATGTCAGCTTATCTGATCCTCTACATCAGAAAAATGTAAGTCCATGCAGGCAGGGCAGCAAGCTGGGATGGCAATACAGCCCATAAAAAGACATTATTAGACTTCCAAAGTACCAGAGTTACATCAATGCCAAACTCCAAACAGCAATGGTAAAATAAAACTGCCTGGGGCAGGGTATATACTTCCTACAAACCAAAGAATGCTCAAGGCATTTCAGTTCATTGGTCCTCATGTGGTAATATTGTGGTGTAGCAAGTAACGTTACTGCCTCACAGCTCCAGAGACCCAGGTTCCTGACTTTGTGGAGTTCTGGACTTTTTCAGTTACCCCATGATTGCTTGTGCTTGCCCCATGCATGAATAGTTACCACCTACATGTCAAAAGTGCACCAGTTGGTAGTTAGCTGGTTACAGCAAGTTAGCCCTATTGTAGTTGGATGGTCAGAGTCAGGACGAGAGAGAAAAGGTTACAGGGAAATATGTCAGTGGATGGGATTGATAGGATTGCTCTGAGTCGGAATAGACTCCATGGCTTCCTCTGTGGAAAAAGAATATAAATCCCATATGGAAGGACTTTGGAATTTAACCTTAAAATGCAAGTTGTATATTGAAGAAGTTACCAGAACTTCCAAACCAGACCAAGAGTGTAAATGTACACAAGGGATAACTCAAAGACTGGCTATTAAATTAAACATTAATGGAAAGAACAAAGTGAGAACTTTCCAAGTGCAGAGGGAATTTGAAATATTAAATAATTCAAATAATCTACTTTTATCAAAGTTAGAAAACAAAAACACAAAAGGTATATTACCCTAAAGAGATCAAAGTCCTCCGCACTGCACACTCCTAAGCTAAGCCCAAGCCAGGTCATTTCTGTGAAATAGAGGTACACATTTAGCAGATTAATTTTATATCATGAGTATGATATCCTTCACATATAAACTTAGAAAATGCACTGCTTAGATTTCTTATCAATCCAGAAATACACTAAATGTGGTTGAGATTGAGGGTAACCAAGGGCTAGTTAAAAGTAATACCACTGAAGAGCACGCACTGGAGAAACGAAAAGGTACCAGAACTGGATAAATCCCCTGGATAGACTTGGTAGCCTACATGGCAGGGATATAAAAGAGATGGTTCCAGAAATAGTATGTCCATTAGTGATTGTCTCTCTAAATTCCTGAGATTCTAGAACAGATACAGCAAATTGAAAGGCAGCAAATGTGAAACATTATTTAAACATTACATGGAGAAAAAATTCAGGTAATTAGTCTGACCAGTATGACATGTCATTGGCAAAATGGTGGAATCCATCATTAAGGATATGTTAACAGGGCATTTAGAATATCTTAACAGTAGCAGAATAGTTAATTGAAAGGAGAATCATGTTTGAAAATCTGACAGTACTTTGACAATGCAACTAGCAGGATACAAGGGTATATCAGAGTGGTGTACTATATATAATGTTTTTTGAAGTTTTGAAAAAGTGCAAAAGGTTATCATTGAAAAAAGGTTCACAGCATTAGACATAATATATTACCAATATTACCATAGATGGAAGTGTGGTTAAAGGACAGAAAACAAAACAGGAATAAAGTGGTTGTTTTCAAGTGCTGAGGTGTTCAGCTGCTTTCAATTTACTATAATAGTGAAAAGACAGAGTATGATGTATCCAAGCTTATATTTGATAGATACAAAGCTAAGTGCAAAAGTCAGCTGTGAGGATGACCCAAAGAATCTGCAAAGGATGTAGGCATGTTAAGCGCAAGGGCGAGGAGACGGCAGATGAAGTACAAGATGGTAAAATGCGAGGTTATTCATTTTGGTAGAATAGAAATTAAAAATTATTAACAATGGGAAATGTAAATATTCATGGATAGATAGGTCTTGGTTTATTGGTTTACACAATTTAGAAGGTGTCTTTAATATCGTGGTCTTTAATGCAAGGAGGTTGAGATATAAGAGTAAAGAAATTTTGCTAAGATTCCATAAGGTTTTGATGAGATCTTAGTCAATGTATTGTGTGTTCAGTTTTAGTCTCCACTCAAAGAATGATATTCTTGCAGTCAGTGCAGTATAGATTCACTTGATTGATTCTGCGTATNNNAGTAGCTGTCCTAACGAAGAGATACCCATGAAGATTGGCCTATAGACAACTGAGTTTAAACGAATGAGATGATCTCATTGAAACAAAGAAATTTTCTTATGGGATTCACAGAATGGACAAGAAGATGTTTGTTTTGCAGAAGAGCCTAGGTTGAAGGAGAATACTCAGGAAAAAGTACTGGCCATTTAGGATTGAGACAAGGATGGAAATTTCATTGCCCAAAGGGGGTTAAGAAAGTTTGGAACTCTGTACCTGGGAGATCTATGAATGTTCAGTTCTTGAGTATATTCAAGGCTGAGATTTTTGAACATGAAGGAATCGGGAGACTTGGGAACCAAACAGCAAAGTGAGCTCAAGCACAGGCTCAGCCATTGTGAATCAGCCATACTTAATAGCAAGGTAGGTTTGTGAAGCCATATGGCCTACCCACTAGTTCAGAGCAAAAGGATTTCTAATTCATGTCAAACACGCTGCCATCAAAATAATTTTCATTTCAGTTTATTGAATGGTGGAAGCAATTCGCTCACATACAAGGTGCTTGCAGAGTGTTGCTTGCTATTGTATTTATCCAGTTACTCGGACTACAACTGAAAACTGATCAAATTAACATTGAGCAATGAACACTTAACTGCCTTGCTGTTGGAGATATAAACAAATCACAAAGAAACTCATCCCAACCAGTCTGTTTCAGCACTCCCCCTTAGTGCAATCTAAACTAACTAAAACGAATGACCGCCCTAAAATTCACCATGTAGTTGATGCTGATTATTTATATCATTTAAGTAAATAGTAAGGTTCCTTTTTGTGTTCAAGCAGTGCTGATAAGTGTTGGTAAAAAAAAATAAATTTTAGACAAAATTAATTTTATACATGCTTTAGAATGACAGCAATCACAGGAATTTGATTATGCCATTTCCAGGAAGACAAACAACAAAGTAAATATTTCTTTTTAAAAACGGATTTTTTTAAACAATAATCAGAAACAATTTATCCTCAAAATAATATTCTAAAGTAAACTGATATATAAAATATTAGAAAATATGTTTGGAGAACTTAAGAACGAAAATCATTGAAACTCTAATGCCATGGACTATAAAGTTCTGCTCTACAATAAGCACCAGGAAAATTAGGAAAATATTGTACGTTTTATTACAAGTTCTGTTCCATAGTCCTGCATGGATTTATAACGTAGTTCTTCAAATTTTCTTTTGAGCCGTGGATCGAAGCTATAAAACAAACAGGAATTGATTTGATTCTTTTGCTATCAAGAGAGGCTAACATGGTGATATCAGATATTTAAATTACAGAAAATATGCATTAACAGCAAAACAAATCAATACCTCATTAAAAGCAATAAGCCTGTAGTACATCAAGGTTGTAAAGACACTTTGTCCCTGCGGGCCTCTCTTGGTCACATACTGTGAAGTCTTATGTGCAACAATGCGAGGTTAATGTTCCCAACAATTTGCATACATTTCAGGATGCAAACACCAACAGTTTTCATTCTACATTGATTTTGGAAAGATCACAAATGACTGGAAACCACAAATGTATCACCCCACCCCCGTCCACTTTCAGGAAAGAAGGGAGAGAGAAAGTAGAAAACTGGAGGCTAGTTGGGAAAATAATGGAATACCTTATCAAAGAGCTGTTAACAAGACATAACAGAACAACATAAGAAATTGAAGCAGGATTAGGATATTCAGCCCCTCATGCCTGCTCCACTTTCCTGTACTAAATCCATAGCTTTGATTCCCTTGATAGTCAAATATCTATTGACCTCTGTTTTGAGTACACCAAGCAATCCAGCACAACTCTCTTGGGTAGAAAATTCCATAGATTCACTGCCTTCTGGATGAAGAAATTTCTTCTCATCTCAGTCTTAAATGACCAACTCTTTATTTTTGAGACTGGTTCCAGACAGGACTGCCAGGGGGAACCAAGGACAAGGAGGTACCATTATCCCTGCGTGCACTCTGTCATGTCCTGTTAAGTCCCCTCATCAAAATTATTGATATTATTGTGAACAGGTGGGATCCCAGTACCGATGGTGTGGCACCTGACAAACCACAGTCTTTCAAGCTGAAAATGCCCCATTACTCTTACTGTGTTTTTGTGTTTTGATGACACCACCTCTCATTCTTCTAAACTCTAGTCTCCTTATTCTCTCATGGGATAATCTCCCATCTCAGCAATCAATCTGGTGAACTTTTGTTGCATTCTTGTTATCGCAAGTATATCCTTCCTTACATAACAACGCTAGACACATTCACTATATTCCAGATGCAGTCTAACCAGGGGCTTCTATAATTTCAGTGAAATCTCTTTTGCATTCAAATCCACTTGTAATAATACTGTTTGCTGCACCTGCACATCAACTTTCAGCGATTCATATAAAAGGACACAGAGATCCCTTTCTATTTCGTATCATTTAGTAATATATTCTGCTTTTCTATTTTTTTCTATCAAAGTGAGTTACGTCACATTTTTCCACATTATATTCCATCTTTCATGTCTGCACCCATTCACTTAGTCCTTTTGTGTCCCCCTAAAGCCACTCTGCATCCTTCCGCCACCCAGTTATGTATCAACAGTTTTGGATCTCTTCATCCAGATTGTTGATAAAGATTGTGAGCAACCACACCTCAGCATCAATCCCTGCCACAACCTATTAGTCGTAACTTTCTAATCTGAAAATGACCCATTTATTTCCACTGCTTTCTGTCCATTAACCGATTCCCATTCCACCAAATGGATTAACCCCATTCCCATAAGGAATTTAAAATCCTCTTTTTTAGTAGCTCATCACAAGTCAATTGAAAGTCCTAATAGACTTGATCCCCCCCCATCCAGGTTGCTAGTTACAACTTAAAAAAAACTCTAAAACTCTTTCATATATCCAGGTTAACTCTGCCCAATTATATTATCTTCTAAATGACCTGCAGATGTCAAGAAAATTTAGGGAACCATGGTACAATCAAGTAGAGAAAACATGGTTTTATGAAAGGGAATTCATACTTGGTGAATTTATTAGTGTCCTTTGAAGATGTAACAAACATGTGGATAAAAGGAACAAGAGGTAGTGTATTTGAATTTCTAGAAGATCCCATATAGAAAGTCACATCTCAAAATAGCAGCTCACAAAATTGGGGGTAAATGTATTATTATAGAGCAGTTCTGTGATGATTCCCAAGGTGAATGGATTGTCTGATGAGGAAGGACTGAACAGGATAAATCGACATGCATTGTAGTTTGCAGAATGGGAGCTTCTCTAATTGAGACATTAAAGATTCTGAAACTTGATGAGACAGAAGCTGAGGGGTCATACCTTCTTTTGGGAAAATTTAGAACTGGGGGAGCAAAGTTTTAGAATAAGCTATTGCCCATTTAAGATGTTATTGGGGAGGAATTTCTTCTCTCAGAAGGTTGTAGATTTCAAATTTGTGAGTCATTCTGAAGGGAGGGCAACTCCAGCATCAGCCATTCTAAATGACCTGCAGATGTCATAATTATATTGAACAAGCACCAAATTGGCAAGCTATATATTAAATTTTCATCTTGTCCATTCAAAGTTTCCTGCATCTTTCACAGCCCATTACAAAATGATGACCCAAGCTTTAGATACTGCAAAGTCCTTGTTTGGGAACCAGGACTGACCAATATTTAATACCTGACCGATGTGGTGACCAGTTAAAGGATTCAGGCTACTATATAAATTGCAGGGAACAGGTCTACGCAAAAGATGCATTTCACTGTGTGTTTTGATGTACATGTGACTAATAAAGATATCTTAAGTAACATTGCACTTTTAAGTTTTCTCATTTGTCACTCTGATTACTAACTACAGTAAGAAAAAAGTAATGCCACTGCAAGCATCAGACAAGATGCACAGGGTTCACCTCTGGCCCCATCTCAACTCCTTCAATCTTCTTAAATACAAAATATTTGCAAACATTTCATAAATCCCAACACTGAAGTATGAACATTGAGTACCTGATGAATAACCATTCTAAGATCTGAAGTCGGTCCTCTCCCGGCGTGCACAGTAACTGAATAACTGCATCTGAATCATCCACTCGGATCCCTTCCGCAAGTGGGCATTTCACATCCTAAAAGAGTATCACCAACATCAGGATAGGACAAGGGAAACTTAATGATATTTTTAAACAATGAAAGTCCCTGAAGGTCCTTTCAAAACAGAAAAAAAATCTAAAAGCAATACATTCCTATGTAATTTAATTAATTTTCTAAAGTCCATTTAAGTCAATTAAGGTGAACAAGATCAATGATGCATTGTTGGTATCTATTTTTTACTTCACAATTAATTTGTAATTTCACAATGTATAAAGCATTTCATTATTAATCACCCATCTTACTTTAAGGAATAAGATTAATGTGGACAGAGGATCCAAATGTATGCAAGATAAACTGAACTACAACAATCCATTGAATATTTTCCTCCTCAGTTAGCCAATAGAGAACATGCTTCAGAACCATGATGGGTTTTGGATTGTTTTAGTTTAAAGAAAGCTTTTCAAATATATCTAACTCACGACAGCAGTAGTAGTATCAGCTACTCGAGCTCAAAAAACATTACTTGAGCAATAATTGCTCACAAGTATTCTAAAATTGGAATACTATTGTCACACGTACCAAGATACAGTGAAAAGCTTTTGTTTGCAATGTCATCCAGACACAAGTACATCAAGGTAGCACCAAGGGAAGAAAAAAACAGAATACAGCATATAGTGCTACAGTTACAGAGAAAGTGCATTGCAGATAGAAAAATAAAGTGCAAGGGCCATGCAAGGTAGATTAGGAGATCAAGACTTCATCTTTTAGCATACAAGAGTTCCATTCGAGAGTCTGATAACAGTGGGATTGGATCTGTCATCAGTCAATGAAAGATCATAGAAGTATCTCTTGTTAGATATGTATAATTGGGATGGTTTCTAGCTGCTAAGTAACCATGCACAGCTGGAGAAGAATGACTGAAAATGGGCATACGCGAGTCTGCATTGTGAGAATATTTTAGGGGAAAATTGACCAAATTAATTTTAGAATTGAGAATTTGGGTATTCAAAATATTTTAGCACCAAAGTATGAGCAATAAATTCATCATAACTTCCATCCCTATAATACTTTTCTTCATGCCAGTATTGTTTTTACTTCCTTCATAAAGTAGGGATATTCGAAGATGACTGTGCAATGTTCAATTCCATTTGCAACCTTTTCATTTGCACTGACAACCTTCAATAAATGAGTCCCATCACCTTGACGTTCAACCATCACTAAATCTCCCACATCAGTATCCCGGGCCTCTTCATTGATAAGAAACTCAACTGGAACAATCTTATAAATACTTTGGCTAAAGAAGGGGTCAGCGGCTGGGTCTCCAGCAGTGAATGACTCAAGCTCATCACCATCCAAGGCAAAGCAGCTCACTTGACTGGTAGTCCATGCACCATCATAATCATTCATTGCCTTCACCAGCAATGCACAGAGACCCCAGTGTATACCACCTACCAAATGCACTACAGTCACTCATTCAGGCTACTCCAACAGCACCGCCTAAACCCACCACTTTTGCCACTGAGAAGGCTAAAGTCAGTAGGTAATGGAACACCTGCAGGGTCCCCTCCAAGCCATACACCATCCTTACTTGGAAATATATTGTTGATCTTTCATTGTCACTGATATAGATCCTGGAACTCCCTCCCCAACACAACTATGGAGTATCTTCACCAGAAGGACTGCACAGTCCAAGAAAGTTGCTGTCAACTACATTCTCAAGGGGAATTAGGCTGGGCAATAAATGTCCAAGCCATTAATGCTCAGATCTCAAAAATGAACAAAAATGTTTCTGCCCATTTGTGAAACAATACTACACTACAGACAATTAAAAAAAAGTTTGGATTCCACCATAACAAAATAATTTAGTAAATGACAAATTCATCTTACAATCATAGATACTTACAACAGGAGCATGTATTTTACTTTAAACTCTGTGCTGTACAACTCTAAGACTTTGACTTCAAGCCTGACAGGGGGATGGGGAGACGAAGGGTGAGGAAAACAGAATAAATTCTTAAATGATAAAACTTCTGGTACCACAACGCTGATCTTCATCACCCATCAACCCAAGTCATTTACCGAAAATTTACTTCATTTATCATTAGATTAATACTTGAATGGCTAATTGTACAGTTTTTAAATATATAACCATCTCATTCTTCCCTGGTAATGGAAAACAAATAAAACTGCAGATGCTGCAAACTGAAACAAAAACAGAAATGCTGGAAAAACTCAGCCAGTCAAGCAGCATCTTTCTCTTTCTACAGATGGTGCTTGACAGTATTTCTGTTTGTTTCTCACTCTTGCCAGATAGCTGAAGTGGACCTAGGAATCTCCTTTCTAAAACAAAATTCAGAAGTGTCTGCATAATTTCATTCAGCTAGTGCAGCATTTTTAAGGGAAACCATGCAAAAAACACCTTGCTTGATACGTGTGAAAGATTGCATCCTGCCTGAACAAAAGGAAATAATATCAAAGTCAAAGTCAAGTTTATTGTCACATGCACAAGTACATGTATGCACAGATACAATGAAAAATGTACTTGCAGCAGCATCACAGGCACGTGGCATCATGTAAGCAGCATTCACAAGAAATACACAAATTAAACACAATTTTTACAAGACAGACCACAATTAGAACAAAAAAAGTCCATTTTAATGCAAAGTGATCATAGTGTTGCTAAATTGTAGAGATTAGGGTTTTGCTAGTTGGGCCAAATGGTTGCAGGGAAGTAGCTGTTCTTGAGATATCAGTCAGTAACTCGGGATATTTCAATTTATGGATAAACCAACCTTTTAATTTGCAAAGTAAATTAACAACTAATTTTCACCATCAACTATTGACAATAAGGATTGCATTAACACCACAGGATTGGGTTTTACCAGAGTACACACCATTAATTCAGGATCTGACATGACAACTCTGCTGTGAGAAAAACCTCTGAGCAAGAAGCAAGACGAAAATAGAAAATCTTTATTGCAAGCATGCAATGGAGAGCCTCCAGTGTACCAACACCTTTCAAAATTATCAGTTGTAAACATGACATACAACAGTTTATCAAGGGGTGATATAGTCAGCTCCATAAAGAGCCCGTATTTGTTGAATACTCTTACCCATATGGACACCTTTATCACATTCACACAGATGAACATGCTAAGAACTCAGTGGAAAAGTACAGAGTAAACAAATAAAACTTCAACAGTATCAACTTCAATAACCCTATTAACCTTTCACTGTCACCATTAACAGAATACACTCCACTAATTCAGGACATGAGACCAAATTACAGCCCACTAATTCGGGACGTGAGACCAGATTACACCATGCTAATTCAGGATTTGAGACCAGATTACATTCCACTAATTCAGGATTTGAGAATTGACTGCACTCCATCAATTCAGAATTTGAGATCCAATTGCACTGTACTGCTGCCACAAAACAACAAATTTCACAATATATGTCACTGATAATAAACCTGATTCTGAATTACACTCCACTAATTCAAGATTTGAGACCATTACACAATATGAATTCGGGGCATAAAATTACATCAGATTATCCTCCACTAATCCAGATTTGAGCCCTAGTTATACTACATTAATTTAGAATTTAGCAGCAGGCTACACCCAACTAATGTGGGTCATGAAACAACACCAGATTCTACTAATGCCACAATTTGACAGCAGACTCTACACAGAACCTGCAAAACCTCCCCGACAAAACTTGCAATGGGATTCACCCAACATAAGACTTAGTACATAAGACCATACGAGATCCCAAGGAGGGATAACAGGGTAGATGCCAAGATGTTTCTACCAGTGGGAGAGTCTCGAACAAGGAGACATTGTTAGAAGAGCACTGTCATTTAAAACTAAGGTGTGTAGGTGCATCTTTTCACAGAGGATGGTGAACCTCTGGAATTCTCTACTTCAGAGGGTTGTTTAGCGTAACACTATTACAGCGCCAGTCACCCGGGTTCAATTCCCTCTGTCGTCTGTGAGGAGTTTGTACGTTCTCCCCATGTCTGCATGGGTTTCCTCCGGACGCTCCAGTTTCCTCCCACATTGCAAAGACGTAGGGGTTAGGAAGTTGTGGGCATGCTATTGTTGGCGGAAGCTTGGCGACACTTGCGGGCTGCCCCCAGAACACTCAACGTAAAAAGATGCATTTCACTGTGTGTTTCGATGTACATGTGAATAATAAAGATAGCTTAAATCTTTAGGCTTGACCATGAAAGGTACTTAAGGGAGAGGTAAATACATTTTTGGAAGTGGGGGAATTCAGGGCGATGGAAACTGATAAAGAGATTATGTTTGGGGCATGAATGACAGGGCAGGCTGGAGGGGCCCACTCCTGCTCTCCAAGCGCTGAATTGTCGACCGTGCCCCCCCCCCAGGTCCTGCGCCCCGCGGGCAGGGCTCCCGCAGCCCCCAGCCCGGTGCCCGCTCTGGGCCCAGTGCCGCCGCTAGCGCTGCAACTCTGTCTGCCGCGCCAACCGGGACTCCGACACCCGGCCGCCTCCCTCATTACTACCGACGCCTGTCCCTTCCCTTCCTTTCACCTCCCCTCACCATCAGTCTCTGCAACACCCGAAATCCCATCTGTTCCTCGGTCAAACCTGCCGCCATCCTAAACCGCCACCATTACACTGCGCCGCCTCCGAGATTACCCGCCCATTGGCTAGATTTCCTGTCAATCACATATTCCACGAATTGATTGGTTCTAGCATTTGTCAATCTTTTCTTCATACGCCCCTTAACGGGGCGGGCTCGGACAGGATCGCGCATGCGTTTTCCCTTTTTTTGCTTGGTCTGAGCTTCTATCAATTAACCCATGTAAGGATATTGGGTTATCCCAGTGTCTCCAGAAGAAAAGAGCAGCCTTATAGAAGAGTCGTTGCTAACAGTGAACTCACGTTTTGCCAGGGAGTGTGGCTACATAGGAAGGGAGAAAAACACTCTATTGCAGCAATATGATCAACTTTGTACTACAATGGACATTGTTTTTTTCTAATTGTGTTCTTTCTTGTTCAATTTATGTTTTTCTTGTGAATGTTGTGTCTCCAGTGCTATGTGTCTGTGATGCTGCTGCAAGTAAGTTTTTCATTGCACCTTTACATACGTGTACTTGCGCATATGACAATAAACTGGACTTTGACTATGGCTTTGGCTTTGACTTTGAAGAAGAATGAGAGAGCAATAGTGATAAAGATTCAGTAGCGAGGGAAATAAGTGCTTCTATGGTCATTGATGTGACCCCTGAATGATATGTTACCTCTCTGTTACTGAATTAAAAGGATGCCATTGAAAGGCTGCAGAACATTCAAAACCAGAAACTGAGGTCCACAACGGTACAGAAGATAAAGCTAAAAGGAGGTGCTACAAACTGAACCATGAAATCGGTTTAAAGCATTGGGACTGGTGCAGGGTTTCGACCTGAAATATCGACAATTCCTTTCCTCCCACAGATGCCACTCAGCCGTCTGAGTTCTTCCAGCAGATTGTTGAAAGCAGATGAACGTATAGCTGGACAGATGCCGCAGGAGGAAGAGCTTTAGATTTTCGTCATTTTTGGATCATTTCTGAGGCAACTGGGACCTGAATGTGCCAGATAGATTACACTTTGACAGGACTGAAACAAATAACTGCACAAGAGCATTTGCTAGTTCTTTTGAGGTGAGTTTGAACTAGCTTGGCAGGAACAGGAGAACATGAGAGGATATTAGGATGGAGAAAACCAAAGCTGAAATGTAGTAGTCAAAATAAATAGTGGATAGAAATGAAAGCAGAAAGTAGGATCAGAGTACAGAAAAATTTAAAGGCTTTATCTCAAGCTGCAAACTGCAGTACAAGTAGTCATGATAGTTGAATTCCCATAACAGATGTATGTGTGCTGCATGGTAACCAAAGGTGGCAACTAAATATTCCAAAGTAGTCAACACAGAATAGATAGGTTAAAGGCAACGCTGTTAATAAGGTTAGGCCTTTGGCTTAGTGGTCATTGTGTAGAACTAGACTCAGTTTTGGATGGATCTAAAAAGCAGTAAGGGGTAGAAAACATTGGTGGAATTTGTCTATAAATCACCAAACATAACAATGATGTGGTGCACAGTATAAACGAGGAAATCAGAGGTGCATCTATTAGGATAGTAGAATGATCACAGGGAATTTAATCTACAATTAGATTGGACAGTTCAAAATGATGAATTCCTGGAAAAGATAAAGGATGAATTTCTAGACCAGTATGTTGACAAACCAATGAGGTACCTGATGGGGCAGATGGGTGGTGCATACTTACTGCCATTACATGGTTTTTTTGTGTGTTCCCAGTGCACGGACCTGACATTCTCAGTACCTACAGAATCTCCACTCATGGGCCAGAAATGTTGCATTCATTCCAAGCAGGCTAAAGGAAAAGATTAGCTGAAGCAAATCTGGATCCCTTATAGACAGATGGAAATATGTATAATGAGGAATGTGAAAATGGCAGCAAAATTAAACAATTACATTTCATGGAAGACATATAATGTCTTCCCCTTTTTTGTCATTGATGTGAACCCTGAATGGTATGTTACCTTCCAGAAACACTAGGGGATACAATGCACGTAGGGAAGTAAAATAAATTAATCATAGAATCATAGGGAGGTACAGCATGGAAACAGGTACTTCATCCAAGACCCCATTTTTACTTTAATGCCACCCTATTCTATTTTACACTCCCCACATCCCCATCAATTTCTCCTAATATTCTACCACTCACCTGCACACTGGGGACCAGTTACAGTGACCAATTAACCTACCAAACTGGATATGTAGAAGTATTGTTATAATTGAGCTAAGAATAATTGTGAATAATGTAAAGGACTCAATTTTCTGGTAATAATAATGGCAAATTATCAATGTTAAATGTCATCACCAAAACAACATTAAGATTTCTGAGCTTGCTTAGATTAATGCAGAAATCCTAAGTAATTGTTACTGATTTACCAATTTCATGATTTGCAGTCTTCTTCAATGGAATTAAGTAAAATCAGTTAAATTAATGTGAATTTATGAGTTATTAACCTGTTTTGCTGTAAGTTACATTTTGTTGCTAAAGTTCTAAGTGATTTTTTAGTTGAATACTAAACCAGAATTCCTCCTTGGAAAACCAGAACACTGAAATGCTAATTTTATATATTTGGATTAAATATTTCAAAATGATAGATTTTTAAGTGAAAACTTATGTACTTATGACATTTCAACTTCTACCCTAATCATACATATACGTTCCAAATTTGTTTAGCACTATATCATGTTTAAAGTATTAATTAAATGCTTTCTTTACTTGCCTTATTCTTTTTAATTTGTCAAAGTATTTTCATGTGATTTTTCATTTAGCGACAGAAAGGGTGAATGCCAGCAATCTCCTTAAATTAATGCCTGTCAGAAGCAGGTATCAGGAAATGAATAGGACATGTCATAAAAATCTTTATGGGCTATTTCCCTCAAAGAGGGTGACAAACACCTTTGCTGCAAAGTCTGAATAGAGTTCTGGAAGAATGGCAGGATCTGAGCTAGTTCCAAATTACAGCAAATCGTTTTAGGATTTGTATTTATTAGCACATCCAAATCTGCTTCCATTCAAACCTTGATATGATCAAGTAGTATGGACTATTATCACTGTGACTGTAAATTTCTGGTAACAATTATGAAAAAGAAGCCAATTGCCTCTAAATTTTTTACAACAGCACTATCCATTTTTTCCAATCTGATGTATGCAATGCATCATTGAAAAACAAGCATTCAGGATTTTTAAAAAAATATTAGTTTGCTCTATGGCCTATTTTGTCATGTAAGTCCTGTTTATCTCACAGATCATTTTTCCTCACTTTTCTTCATACTTTAGTGCTTTATTGTAAATTCTGCTTTTCTATTTATTTTGAATGATATTATTATCAATTCTTAATTTATAGTTTAATTGCAGAGGAAGTAAGTTTTACAAGAATTTTTTATCATGGTTGCCAGAAATTTATAACTAAGTTTTATTAGAAGTAAGTCACTTGAGTCAAAATATAGCAAATATTTAAAACAAATAAAGTAAAATAAGTAAACAACTTACTGTACCTTCATTTGCCTTTTCTCATTTGGTTGACAAGCCCTTTAAAGTGTAAAGGGCCACAGTCATTGTGTAAGCCCTCCTCGACATGTAGTTGAGGGGCTAGACATAAAGTGCATCAGCACATCAGTGCTCAACTGCTGGAGTCAGAGGTAGGTCCAGCAGTGAGCAGGGAGGGGAAGGCCATTGGTCAGACATATGGAATTTAAGGTCCAGCTTGTCTCAGACTTCTGAACTTGGCCAAGGCATGCTGATATGAGATCAGCAGATAGTCAACAATTGTCTACAGATCCACAGGTAAAGGTTTAACCCCAATTTGGGCCATTAACTCTGTTTTTCTCTCTCCAAAGATATTTTTTGAT
>JARFYF010000058.1:14535245-14546166 GCA_030265395.1 Rhina ancylostomus | reverse complement strand
CCCAGTCGTTCATTCGACTCTTGGACTCCAAACAAGTGTCCTGTGTCTTTATTCAGTGTAGCTAGTCGCTACAATATGTTTTACTAATTTTTATTGTTAAAATTATTTACTTCATTTTCAAATGTCTCTGAATTACAGGAGTATATCATGACATTTGAAAACCTCACATCTCTCCAGGTATATGAGCTGGGGACAAGACTTTTCCTGATATAAAATGTGGTTGATTGAGGACAAGACCATAGCAGGACATGTGGCTGAATAGACAATGAATGCTTGGATCTGCACTCAAACTGGATGACAGAACAGACCTGGACAAAATGTATTCAGCATGAAAGCCAATTTTTTCAGATAAGACTAGAAAGGGAGAATGTAAACAATAATTTATAATTAAAAGCTTACATTTATATGGTATCATTCACATCCTTTTCAGGACATCCCATATACTTTAGTATCTATGGAGTACTTTGGAAGTATGCACGCTGCCTCAAGCAGTAATGTGATAATGAGCACATAATCTGTTTTGGAAATGTTGATTGAGTGATAAATATTAGCCATGACTTCAGGATGACTTCTGTGCTCTTCTTCAAAATAGTCCTGTGTGCCCTTTGACATCCTCTTGAGAGAGCAGACAGAGCTTTCACTCATCTGAAACAAGGCACTTCTGACAGTTCAGCATTCCTTCAGACTCCTGGAATGTCAGCCTCAATGTGTGTGCTTGAGTTTCTGGAGAGTGGGACTTGAACATGGAACCTTTTGACTCAGAGGTGAGAATGCTATCAATGAGATCCAGCTGACATACACTTTTCACAGCAATCTGAAGTCTTGCTGTGCAATGTTTTATTTTTGGATTAGTACGCTTGCCTCCCTGTTTTTTTTTTGGAGCCCGGTACTTCATACATTCAAATTTCAGTGTCTGGTTAGAATTCTTTCCCATTCTTACTAAAGACGCCAACTGAATTTTTTAGGATGCAGACGAGTCAGATAAATGGCATGCAAAGATTAAACTATTACTTTGATTTGAGATAATCAGAGAGAGTGGAGGAAGAGTGGTTTCTTTAGCAAGCAGTTAATTTAATATTAAGTACTTGGCAAACAGGAACAAGTACTATTTGTCCTTGATCTAAGCAAAAGAAATTCTTTGTGACGCAAGTCTTGCGAGGAGAGGAAAAGGTGAATGAATGTTTGCTAATACGGGTGGATTGATTAGCTATGTTTATTGTTCTAATATCAAATCCAATGTACAAAAGACTTTGAACCATATCTCATTACTTTGGGAATAAATATGACAATGGCTTTCTCATTTTTATCATTATATCTATATTTTATAAAAGTTGTGCACACACTGTAGAAAATATAGAATCTCATCAGACTTAATCAGAATCACATTCATAAGGAGTGACAATCAGTTTTTTTGTTAAACAAATTTGGCCTATTTTAATGTAAATTATCTTACAAGTTCCCTATGAATGATTTGAATACCATGTATTCTCAATGTCACAACCCAATACCCATGCATGGGCTTTTCTTGTACTGATATAATTCAGCATGGCAGATCTGTTGAAGGATGAGGAGCCATTCTTGCTCTCCACACTTTTTGGAAAGAAGAGTTATGCTGAAAAAAAGCCACTAGCTTTCCCTGTGACCTCCCTATAGCTCTCCAACATTACTGTGTTTTTGTAATCCTGTCTGTTTGCTCATCCCTGAGCTTAATAGCTTCACAACTGGCTCTTTTACTGGATATACTGTAGCATTTGGTACTAGAGCCCTGAATTCTGGAATTCATTCTTTAACTCTCTCTCTCTCTCTCTTTCCATCACTATGATCTTTAAAAGTTTTTTGATCACACATTCGGTTATCTATTCAAATATCTCCTCATATGTCGCGCTTTGATTCTCTCCCATTTCATTAACATCTGACGTGAAATGATCTGGAAACCAGAGCTTAAGGTAGTTGGTCTATGAGGTTACAATGTGCTTTAAAATGGAACTACTTTTGTTCTTTACATTGGTTTCCTAAATTGATTTTTCATCTCTGTGCTTGAAAAAAATCCTGTTATCAGGAACAACTGTCCTAAAACTGTATCACAGTCTGTAAAATCTCAATCTTCAAGTGTGTAGTTGACTAGAAAGGAGTGAGGGGATCGCAAACTTCCATCACATCCTCACAGAAGAGTGCAAGTGTATCTATTGTTCAATTGTTGCCTTATACGGCAACAAGTGTAACCTGGCTAAACTTGTTAAAAAGTGGCGTGGTGTGACAAATGCCAAAGAGGGAGGAAAGGAAGGGAAGGGGTATACTCCAGTCTTCACTGACATTGGCCCCAAGATTTCAGAGAAGTGCATGCATCGTTTCCATCATGCTAAAGGTTTAAAAGCTGACTGAGTGTGTGGCTTTGGCAGGTGGTGGCCCTCGAGCTCACCTCAAGATGTAGCACAACAAAGCAAGCAAGTAATATCATGATCTCACTACCTTTGTGAAGGAGGCCTCTACACCATGTACTTTATACTGATTTGGGGTGGAATAGTGGCACATCCATTAGAGCCACTGCCTCATAGCACCAGAGACCCAGATTCAATCCTGACCTTAGGTGCTGTCTGTGTTAAATTTGCACATGCTCCTTGTGACTGTGTGAGTTTCCACCAGATGCTTCGGTTTCCTTCCACATCCCAATGATGAGCAAGTTGGGAGATTAATTAGCTGCTGTAAGTTGCCCCTAATGTGTAGGCGAGTGGTAGAATCTGGGGTAAGTTGATGAAAATGTGGGGAGAATGAGAAACATGGATTAGTGTAAGTGAGTGGTTGAATGTCAGCATGGACTCTGTGGCCCTGTAAAGCAGGTTTCAGTACCGTGTGTCCAGCTCTCTTTCCCCAGAATCACTGACAGCTGGACTGCAATATTTCCTTCCTCTTCCACTCACCACACTTTGATAGACAAATAGTGAGACTTCATTCCCCAACCCCAATACCATTCCCTCCACACTGCCTGTTACAGCAGACAATCTCCAGTGAGATTCTCTGGTCTGAAGAGTTCTCTCACTCATGGACATTGGTGCAGCTGTGCTCCAGAATCACAAGAACAGGCTTAGAATTTCCTTGGTATGCAATATTTAATGTTAATTTAACATCACTCCCTTCCTTGTTTTTTTTTGCCTGAAGTACGAGTGGGACACTTTCTGCAAAGAGACTGGGGTTGCCAATGTATTGTTTCTGGTCCAGTTCCTGTAATCTCCCCAAAGGGAGAACCCATCCCATTCCAGGAGGGATATTGTGGGCTCCCCAGAGGGAGAACCTTCTCCAGGAAGAGTCCAAGACTGAAGAGCTTGTGGATGGGTGACCCACACCCTCTCCAAAACTGCCTCTGTAGAACATTGGTTAGAGGAGCACATTTCACAAGGGGGACATACTTGGCACTAATGGGCTGCCAAAAACATGAGACAATTAGGAGAATGGAGGGGTCCATCTGACAGCAATGTTAGAGTGCCAGGAGAGGATCACTTCTACTCCACAGGTGGTATACACTCCTGGCAAATCATCAACACCACAGTAACACATCAACTGACAGAGCAGGTTCTGACTGCCATGGGGCCACTGCTCAAGCTCTTGGTACCACAGTGGAGTCTCAGGCTGATCCCATCAGAACTCTGCTAACTGTGAGCCTGGAGCAAGCTAAACTCCAGTGTGAGCAGATGGCTATTCTCTGGAAACAGAGTGGTGCCTCACTGGACTTCACCTCAGCCATTGGGAAGCAGGGACCTGTCTACTGGAAGGTAGTTGCTAGGGTAGGGTTGGCAGAAGTCTGGGAATTTTTGCATGAATAATGAGATCTGAATCTTATTATTCATGCAATATTGTCAGCCCAGTCTTGGGAGATTCTCAGTGGCATTGCAGTGTTTGGAAGTCCCATCTTCCTGAAGAAGATCAGAAATCCTCTTTCCCACAACTGTCTCACTCAGGCCCAGATCCAAAGACAATATTCTCAGACATTCCATTCAAAGAGAGCATTTATGATTTGGCATCTCTTATTTGCAGAGCCACTTACTGTGGACACATTGTGTTTATAGAGGTCCAAACCTCAGAATCCACAAGTCACAACAGTAACTTCACTCTCAACCCTCTTCCTTCTTTATGGCATTCTTGGAGGAAGATAAGATACTCAGCACATTAGCAATGCTTTCTCACTAATGAGAGATCACCTTAAAGCACATCGTTGATGAGCTCAATGATCAGATCTCATTTCCCTTGTTACCCTGGAGCACAAATCTGCTTCTCAGGTGCAAACAGGCAAATGGAAATACTGAAGAAGGTGAATATTTAAATAAGTCTTATGACCTTGCCTCTAACTTTAATTAACCCCATGCAGTTACTAATTATTCTACAAGTGAAAGGATCAGCATTTCCACATTATACTTCAATGTGGCATTAAAGAGATAATTAAGAGTGCCATTAGGTGACTTCTCATTGGCTACAGCTTGTGAAATTGGCCATGGCAACATATCAATCAAGCCAGTTAACTAAAGGTTATTTTAGTACCCCATTCATTTGGTATCTACAATCTGGTAATGAGAAGGAGCTGAGGGGTTTGATTCTTCTTGTACAAACAGCAAATGCAATGCAGCAAAGCTGTAGGGTGAATGATAACTAACATTTTAAGCAGCCATCATTAAGGGTTCATTGTGGATCGACATCATATTGAGGCGAATAAATCTTTCAGTTCATTGTTGTAATATCTAGGCTTGGATTGGTAAGCACTGACAGAGATTTGAGGTTCCCTGACAAAGGTTTTACACTGGGAAAGATAAACCTTGTGTTTCTTTCAAATATATCTTTCAGTTTTCTGTGCTAGTGTGGTCCATCAGGAAAATGAAAGAATGGTGTACAATATTGGGGGTTTATTCTCTTGTCATCAGAATGAAGCTAGTTGGTGTCACAGAGGTCCAGGTGTTGGCTAGAAACAGAGATATTTTGTGTGTGATGAAAGTCTTTGGCTAGTTGGTCCCCTGATGTGTAGAAGGGAAGCTTTGCCGTCACCAGGTCTTTGGGTTTTTCCACTTTCACTGCTGTGGTTGCTAGGGCAGATGACCCAGTTCCTCTCTGTTATCCTTCTCATCTTCCTCTTCCTGTTTCTCTTGTATTTCCTTCAGCAGCTGCCTTTTTAAGATGAGAGGTGAGAGGTTTATCATGAGGGGTAATTATTTTCACCCACAGGGTAGTCAGTTACATGGATTGAGCTGCCAGAGGAAGTGGTTAAAGCAGGTACATTAACAATATCTAAAAGGTATGCAGATAAAAAATGTTTATAGGCCAAATGTGGGCAATCTTCAATGGAAATCATGGTTGGCATGGACCATTTGGGCCTAAGGACCCATTTCTATGCTCTATGGCTCCTCTTGTTGGAGGCCCTTAGGCAAGGTGACTGCTCACTTGTTTGCTATGTGGTGCATGAAGCAACAGGTGAAAATGAAGGAAGGCACCCTGCCTAGTTTGTACTGAAGGGCACCTGTGAATGGAACAGATTGTAAAGTCCCATTTTGGGGAGGCCAATAGTGGTTCCCACTAACCTTGTGTTGGTCTCATTATAACAGAGAAACCAGGACAACATCCCTTGCGCTGAGACTCTGAACACACACATGTCTGACACCAGATTTTCAGAACTCTGTGCTCTGTTATGTCAAGTGATTTCTAGGAGGGCAGAGAAAGCACTTCAAAAACTTCCTCAGAGCCTCATTGAAAATATATAATATCTTCAACTAATATTGCAATTTCCTAGCCCAACTCTGCTCAAAATTGCAGAGAAACATCATGAAAGACAGTAAATTCTTTGAGTTTCTGTGTTGGGTGCAGGAAGAGGTATAGTGGAAGGAATGTGCAATTGTTAGAATGATCCACCCTCCAGAGCCAGCAAGCACCTCTGGCCCCCGCCATGGCAGAGTCTGTGGATCCCACTTTAGTCTCACGCTCCCACCACAGGACCAGAATAGAAGCAAATGATCCTCGACCTTGAGAAATGGTCTTACTAAGAAGGAGGAGATGGTCCTAGATGGATTTTGTGCTTTAAAATCCATTCAGTGTGGGTCCTGAAAGGTAATATCCTTGGAATGAAGGAGTCATATGAGCTCATAAGGTATGTGGCATTGACCAAGAGGAATAAATATAGAAAATGTTTTAAATATTCGACCGATCAGGCAGCATTTGTGAAGAGAGAAATTGAGTTAATAATTCAGGTTGTCAGAATTGATGAGGTCTGACACAAACAGGAAAGCGTGGTTATCTGAAAGTATTGGATTCTTTGTTGAGGTCCTGAGGGATGTAACATACCTAGTTGGAAGATGAGGTACATTGCAGAACACCTTTGTTCAGCCTGGAAGGGCAACTCTGAGATTCCAATTGCCTGTCACTTTAATTCTCCATTTCATATTGAGGTGAGAATGAGGGCTTTTGATACCAAGGCAGCAGTTAACATCAAGAAGTTCCAACTGAAACGGAAGTCTATAGATACCAAGGGGAAAACACTCCAGTAGTTGGAGTTGTACTTTGCACAGAGGAAGATTATTTTGGTTGTTGAAGGTCAATCATCCTACATTCAGGACATCACGGCAGGGCCCCCTTCACCTGCTTTATCAATGACCTTCCTTCTGTCAAGTAGTCAGAAGTAAGAATGTTTATTGATCATCGTATGGTGTTCAGTAAATTAAACAGTAAACTCCTACCTCCAGCAATACTGAGACAACATTCATTCAAGTACCCTCATGAAACAAAAGTTCTGGACAATGACCATTTCCAATGAGATAGAGGAAGTGAAAAGCTAAAAAGAACTGCAAATGCTGTAAATCTAAAATAAAAACAGAAAATGCTGGAAATAGTCTTTGGCCTGAAAAGTTAATTCAGTTTCTCTTCCCACAGATGTGGCTTGACCTGATGAGTATTCCCAGCATTGTCTGTTGTTACATTAGAGCCCAACCAGTTAACCTTGACATTCAATGGCATTACCATCACCTGGTGCCTCACCATCAACATCCTGGGGGTCACTGTTGTCCATTTTACCAGCCATGTGAATGGGGTGGTCACAGGAGAATATGAGAGGCTGGATATCATGTTGTGAATGACTCACCTCTTGATACTCCCAAGCATTTCAACTACCTACAAAGCACAAATCAGCAGTGCAATAATGTATTCTCTGATTGGCTTGTTGAGTGAAGATTCACCAACTCTCTAGCTCAACTCCATCCAGAACAAAGCAGCCTGCTTGATTGGTACCTGATCCACCACCCTAAACAATCATTCTCTCTGCTGATGGTGCCCAGTAGCTGTATTGAGCACCATCTACAAAATGCAACTGCTCATTCAGGCTTGTCTGACAACAGCTCCAAAAATCCGTGACCATTACCAGCAAGATGGACTGGAGCAGCTCGTGTTTGGAGACAACACTACTTGCAAGTCCTTTTTCAAGTCACACATCATCCTAAATTGGAAATATTTCACCACTTCTTCATCGTTGCTGGGTCTAACCTTAACTCCCTAACCAACAGCATTGTGGGAGTACTTTCACCAGAAGGTCTGCAATGGTTTAAGAGGGTGGTTCACCATCACCACCTTCTAAAGAGCATTCAGGAATGTGCAATAAATGCTGGTCCTACCAGCATTTGTGAGTTAGGACATGCGCAGCAGATCTTTGGATGTCATTCAGTTTATGGTGAGTAGAACAATGCCAGGAGTGTATGGAATTGTCATAACAAGGGAACAAAAAGATAGATGATGTCACAAGAGCACAAGAAAATGGGAGCAGAACTAGACTCCCTGGTTCCTCAAGCCTGCCTCACCATTCAGTACAATCATGGCTGATCAACATTAGAAGAACAGAAGCAAAGCCAGAGTTAGGTGATCTTACGGAAGTCAACGTCGACTGTCTTCATGATGGCACAGGTACATCGGCCAAAACTCACGTCAGGGTGAAATATTGTGAGCAGCCTGATTTAGATTCAAAGGAGATTCAGAGACATGGATGGAGATGGAGGCTAGGGAATGGAATTTGTATTGGAGAAGCAAAGATGACAGATTTGGTCCTCCCTCTGCTTAATTCTGGGAAAGTTTTCTTCATCCATTTCTGGATTTTGAACAAGCAGTTAGGGGATAATGGTTGATGTTCAGGTGTAAAATACCACTATGTTTTCAGCTGATATTGCAAGTAGAAGAGATAAGAAGACGGCTGAGGAGAGAACCTTAAAAGATGCCAGAGATAATTGTACTAATATAGAATGAGAAGACGTTATAGGCGATTGCTTGCCAATGACTGCACCAAGCTGGAGAGCTGTTAGTTGAAGATGGAGTGGCCATCTCTAAGAATGAGAAGGGATAGATTATCTTTATCACAGCCATTAAGATGTCATCAAGTAGCTTAAGAGTTATTTTCTAAATTGTAAAGTCGAACTTCTATATGGGACAGAGGAACTGGAAAGAGTTATTTTGGTACAATGGTACAGTAAGACTGAGATCCTGTAAACTACTTATAAGTACTTTAGGATCATGCATTATGAATTGAAAGTCGAAGAAGTTGGCTTTGACCTCTGCTGTAATTGTGAAACATATCAAGTGACTATTAGATGTGTTACTAATCCATTAAGGACACTCTAAATCCCTGTACTTCCTGTCAGGTTTTCCAATATATCTTTACAGAAGTTTGATTGAAATTTACAAGACATATATTCAGATCCTCAGTCAAATAATTTAATACACAATCCTACCTGCTCTTTGCCATTGTGTTGAAATCACGGTTCATTTCCTACCATTTACAAGACCTCAAAATTATAGGACTCCTCACCCCTTTAATTTTCCATACTCCACAATCTGCAAGCTTTTAAAATTATGCAAACATTATTTCTTGATTTATCCCTTTTTCTTCCCTGCTCTTTTCTAACGTTCATAATGCCTTTGGCTCTTATTTATAGTGCAAAAATATATCCTTGACTACTTCATGGGAGTTCTGATTTCTCTTTCCCATTCCCTGTTGTGAAGTTAATGGCTCCTAAAACCCTATTCCTTTCAAAAATAAACATTTGGAATACTTCCAAATTAGTGGGGAATATAAAGATATGCACAGAATTCTCTGCCATAGGATTTCTTGATTTTTGCAAGTTGCACTCTACAATTTAACTAAAATCGCAATCCCAATCCCAGCCTTTTCTTCCCAAGTCCTGGAATCACTGTGAATATTCCCTTTTGTTGAGCACAGGGTGGTTATGTCACAGCAGAATATTTCAAGCAAGCTGAAATATTAGCCCTTGGTATTAGAAACAGCTGACAGATTAATGGAAGTTTTTTTTTCCCCTAGTTTCAAATCAGGGCTATTGACAATGACGGGCAGGGTTTCCCCAAGGCACAGCCTTCTCCACTTGCATATGTGCTGCAATGTGGATAACCTAATTAAGTTCATAGCATTTTCATACACATGACTCAACCCTGCCATATTTGTTACTCACAATGTAATATAGCACATTAGTTACAACCAACATTAATTTGTACCTACTAACATTAATCACTGAAACAGTCATTTTTACAGGACCATAATCTTCTGCAATACATTCTCCTTTGTCCTTTATACTGAAGGTCATTTTTTATTTGATTTGTATCTGTAACATGCTGGAATTCTTAGCACTGTTGAATCTGTCACACTTATTTTGCTGATCTACTTAAAGAAAGTCAGCGACAACCAACAGAAGTTCCCCCAGTTAGAAGAACTGATCTCAGTTGCATGGCATTGGCCTCTGAAATTCATTCTACTGACTTCAATGAATAAATTTGGAGGCAAAGTAGAGTGTTCTGATGCAATCATATAACATATTTACCAACTGACCGGAAAAGAATTTCTAAGCATTTGCACAATTGGCATTTGCAATTTGAGCAAAAGTTATCAATGCGACAATTGATTGCTAGCCTGTGTGTATGTGTTGAGCTGAAAATTTGTCGCCATTCTTGCCTTGGTCAACCATCAATATTTGCCATTGATGCCTAGAAAATGGGCTTGGAATAGTTCCATCTGGCATAGTTAACAGTGACCCTAATAGCAACAGGATATCACAATGTTCTGTATTCTAGACCCCAACCAGTAACAGTGTTATCCAGCAGCCTACTCCCCCATACAAATAGTGACTACTTCCTAAAATCTATATCTAAAATAAAATGTCTGCAGTAATATGTCAAAATCCAGGCCAGATCCTCTCAATCATTGCAATTTCTTTGTTGTAAATTGATATTGTTGGCCAGGGATAAATCTAATGATGTGCTGGATCCCAGTCTTGCCCTCTTGTTTGAATGAAATGCCTACATATCATTTTAAAGTAAAGCACCTCTCCAAAATCCCTGAGGTAAGGATGGTGGGGATGTTGGGGTGGGAGATCCCACAGGACATGTTGGTCTGTCCAGAACAAAAAGTAATTAGTCTTTCTACGGTAGAGTGTAATACAGCAGTATAACTGCAACACATATTAATTGGTGCTTATAAACACCAATCATTCATTTTCATTCTAATATCTCTGAAATACATCCTCCTTCCTCTTATGTGTTAAAGGTCAGCACAGAAATTTATCTAAAATTGTGGGGCACCTAATGGAAAACAGTCAAAAACCATTGTGGTTTTCTGATATATACACTGCATGCAAAACCTTTGTCCACAATCGGAGTAGGCAATTATTGTTCCTGAATTTTACTCTAGACTTACGTGGTATTTATCCACATTAAGAAGATGTCCTGTACAAATGTATGTATCTGTGTGGCAATATTAGTGTTTTGTTGGAGGTTATCTTAAGGGGTAACCTTATCCAGCCTGATGTCACATAGACTAAGTGAGAATCTGAATCTCAAAGTTCAAACCAATCCATGGTGTCATTTTTGACCTTGTAAGTGATTAGAGAAAGGGTGAAATTATGGA
>JARFYF010000058.1:14371478-14382944 GCA_030265395.1 Rhina ancylostomus | reverse complement strand
TCCAATCAGTCCAGCATGGAATCCACGTGCTGGACAACAAGGCATTAATGGAGCCAAAGTGAGGGCCAGAACTCAGAACCATGACAATATACAGTCCAGTCTATCGTGAAAACCAGCCTTCCCTCCATTGACACCGTCTACACTTCCCACTGCCTTGGGAACCTTCAGACAACAGAATGAAAGACCCCTTCTACCCCATTCATTCCCTCTTCTCACCCTTCCATTGGACAGAAGATGCAAAAGCATGAGAATATGTACATCAGGCTCAAGGACAGTTTCTAGCTTGTTGTTATAAGAGTCTTGAATGGATCTCTTGTATGACAAAGATGAATTATTGATCTCTCAATCTACCTCATCATGGCTCTGACACCTTACTGCACTTTTAGAACTTACTGCACTTATACACCTGCACTGCACTTTCTCTGTAACTATAACACTATATTCTGCATTCTGTTATTGTTTTCCCTTCATGTTACCTCGATGTACTTATGTATGGAATGATCTGTCTGGATGGAAGGCAAACAAAAACTCTTCGCTGTATCTCAGTATATGTGACAATGATAAGACAATTACCAATTAGTACCAAGTCCTGACAGCAACAACAACTTGTAATAGATTAATAGAGAAGGCCTTGCTGAAAACAATGATGTCAGTTTCAGCATGGTGTTACTTCGAGAAACCTGACCATACTGTTCTGTGAAGTTTACAACTGAAGTTCTCAACCTTAATATGACTTTCTCAAATAGATTCAGGGTGACACAGAATGCTGTTTTAACGCCAGTGCAGTTTCCAGCCTGGTGTTTGGAAAAGTGTCATTTGTTAGATTTTTGAGTGAAGTGGAAGGCTGTGGAAGTAAAGTTGCAGTGGCAGTACTGATATATAAATGAGCTAAGTGATGGAAAGTAAAGTGTGGCAGTGAATTAATGTTTTTGGGCTGGAAGGAAGTGTACAGTGGTGTACCCCAGGGATTGGCAATGACACTGCTTCACTCCTTGATTTTAATCACCCTCACTTGAGTATAAAGAACCCAAAACTCAGATATGTGATGTACTGTGACTAATGTATTAGGAGACTTCAGCTCAGAATAGAACAGAGGTGGAAGCAAAGCGTGAGAGTGGTGCATTTTGAAAAGAACCATAAAGGGTGAGAAGAAGTTCTGTTTTTGAAATTGTTACAGAAACAGGGAAACAAAAAGAACACCAGGATTCAACAGTAGAAGTTTTGAAACAGGCACTCCACAGGTTGAGGATGCTGTTCAAAGAAGAAAGTCCATGGAATCCTAAGTTAATAATAAAGGTATTGAGCAAGGAATTCAGGCTAAGCTTTTATAAAATATGGGTTGGGGTTCTGCTCAAGTACCCTTGAATAGAATTTGGGGCAATGAGCAGAGGTGAATGTTCGAATGTTGAAAGGATTGGACAGAGTAGATGTGGCTGAGTTGTTTCCCTTGGTGGGCGAGTCCAGGACAAGAGGGCACAGTCTTAGAATTAGAGGGTACACATTTAAAGCAGAGATGAGGAGAAATTTCTTTAGCCAGAGGGTTGTGGATTTATGGAAATCATTGCCACATACAGCTGTGGAGGCCCGATCATTGAGCGTGTTTAAAGAAGAGATTGATAGGTATCTAATTAGTCAGGGTATCAAGGGGTATGGGGGAAAAGGCCAGGAACTGGGGCTAGATGGGAGAATAGTTTAGCTCATGGTGAAGTGACAGAGCAGACGCGATGGGCCGAATGGCCTACTTCTGCTCCTTTGTCTTGTGATCTTATTGTAACTGTGGGCAGAGTGGGGAATATGAAGAAACATGAAGAGAGACAGGGAGCTGCCAGAACAGGTGTAACTTGTTTACTCACCTCTCTTACCATGCATCAACATACATGTCATTTATTTACATACATAATAGAAAGGATATCAAGGCCTTGGTGATATTTATCAGAATGCTACTGAAGTTGCTGGACTTTTCAGTGGAGACAGTACTTAAACAGAAATTGTTCTCCCTAGAGCTGAAAAAAATGTTAAAGAAAGGCTCAATAGAGACGATCAAAACTCTAGAAGGTGTCAATGAGCAAATAAGGAGAATCTGTTCCTGCTGGGTAAGAGAGCTGGTTACAGAACACTGTAGACTTAAGGTAATGAGTGAACAATAAAACAGGGGTGAGATAAGAAGAAAATGTTCTTCTCTATCCTTCATTCCTCAAAATCCACTGATTAATCCATTGCTTGAGGAAAGCTCAATTTTTCATTGTACTCCACAGACCGGTGGTCTTTGTGCATGATGTTTTGATGTATGTCACCTCTCATAATGTGCTTCATAAAGTGAACTACTGGTACTTGACAAGCAGGTTACTGCTGAAATGGATTCGGTGGTTTATTCAAAAAAGGATTTAAGGTAGTCTATTTGTTCACTGAACTGCTGAAATCTAAAATTATATCTCTCAAACTGCAATGTGTTGGGACTGGTGCTAAGTTTTCTGTTGAACAATCAAGTCAGCTAACTTAGAGATTAAGAATAAAAGCAGAAAACTTTGGAAATACTCAACAGGTCAAGCAGCATCTGTGGAGTGAGAAGTGGAGTCAATATTTCAGGCTGATGACCTAATGATCAATACTGGGAAAAGTCAGAAAGCACACTTGTTTTAGTTACAGAGAAGTGGAAGGTATGAAGAGAAGAAAGGGGGTGTCTGTCATAGGTTGGCGACCGCAAAATACTGTGAAAAAATTGGTGGTGGTGCCAGCTAGTGAAAGATTGTTAACTGCACATGGTCCATCTGGAAAGGATGTAACTGGAAAAGGATGAAGAGGGCTGAGGAGAGAAAATATATAATGTTGGAATTGTGAGATGTGGAACCAAAATTACTACCATACTGACTACTGTATTTTCTGTTGTGCTAACTGGTTGGCCAGTTAACACAGGGTATTGTTTGCAAACTCTGCTAATCTAGTTACATTTCACAAACAATCTTTGAAAACATGCTATAGCAAAGGAAGAGCCATTTATACTTTAAATTCTAATTGCCCCATGATGGAGTGTAATAATTCTGTATTGCCTGCATAGAATTTTATACTTAGTGCATTTTTCTGGGATTGGAACTCTGAAACATTATCTTAAGAATTAAATCTTTAGAACCTGCATGTTGGTATTGTGATAAATGTCTTTCCTGGCAAGTCACCAGTCGATTCCCTGTGATTATCAAATGAGTACATGTAGTATGCTGAAGGATAACTAAACATGTCTTTTGGGATAACAGGTGAGGTTCTGAAACAACAGACAAGTCCATTAGCAAGAGAATTGGTCTTGCACAGCAGGTGATGTGCATAGTTAAATTTGAATAGTTTGTTCTGAACGCATGTCAAAAAAGAGCAAATACACAGTTTTCATTGATTTGGGATCTGTGATGACTAATGACTTGTAGGAAATAAAATGATATTTCGTGTTTAGATGGTAATAGCCACCCAGCATGTTGAGCCTCTTGATGCCTAAGTGCAGGAAACCAGTGTTTGTCTGAGATTTGTTCCTTAACATAAATTGAAAATTTCCATGTGGTGAACTAGTCTGTATAAATATTCAAAGTGTTTCTTTGATTAGCTTTAATAGGATTTATCATGTGAAACTTTCATTTGAATAATGCGGTTACTTTAGAAGACGATTCTGTTGCATTGTTTTCGGTCTCTATGTAGGATAATGGTGAATGTCAGGCATCCAGTTTCCATACAGGCATGGTAGTGTAGCAGTTAGCGCAACGCTATTACGGCGCCAGCGATCCGGGTTCAATTCTGGCCGCTGTCTGTAAGGAGTTTGTATGTTCTCCCCGGGTCTGCGTGGGTTTCCTCCGGGTGCTCGGGTTTCCTCCCACATTCCAAAGACGTGCAAGTTAGGAAGTTGTGGGCATGCTATGTTGGCGCCGGAAGCGTGGTGACACTTGCGGGCTATCCCCAGAACACTCTACGTAAAAGATGCATTTCACTGTGTGTTTCGATGTACATGTGACTAATAAAGGTATCTTATCTACTAAAACTGTCCCAGTGTTTGTGGTCTTAAATACTGGTCACCACTATAAATAGTAAAGCACCATATAGCTTCTTGGTACTGCAATTGCTCAACGTCTTCCAACATATAAATGTGCATTCCATCAGAAAGCAAAATATACAAAGGAAAATGACTGTGCTTTATTCAAACGGAGTTTCTTGACTCCTTCTCTCCTGAAAATTGTGACTTACGTCATATAAGATTATGTTTCATGGTATTGGAATCACACCCAAGTGATTTATTTCTCAAGTGTAACTATTGATGGAGGAGGTGAGTGAGGTTATTCTTTCATTGGAGACGTCACAGCTGAGATCAAACCTGGAAAAAGTTGTTGCTCCCAAATCAGTGCTTATTTAACCTCAAGCTCTTTGAACAGTTTCAGTTATGTTTCTACCACAGTCATAGCATTAAGGTCATCCTTATCAAAGTCATGAATTACACTACATGTGACTGGGGCTGTGGTGAACCATCCCTCCTCATCCTGCTCAGACTATGTGCAGCCATTGACAGTCTTCTCCAAACCTTCTCCAAATCCTCTTCCATATTGTCTGGCTGCCTGGGAACTGCCCCCACCCCTTACATTCATTGCTAGCCAGTTCCTGCTGCTCACTAACTATTCATTGCTCCTTCCTATTTCTCGTCCATGTGCTGTTCCTGACAGCATCATCTGAACAGATCTCAAGTTCGGTGTCTACAAACAGCTCATGACCCAACCTCACCACTATGTCACACAGTATTGGACAAGCATTTAAGTGCTGGCTAGATGAGAACTTTTGTTGTAAAACCCCACCACAAACTGCATTGCCCAGTCACCAGCACCATCCCTGTCCCAAGCTGCAGTCTGAGGCTGAGCAATGCTCTCTGCAACTTTGATGTCTTATTTGAAACTGAGCTTCTGATTCCACATCCTCAGAATCACTAAGAGTCCTAATTTTGTTTCTCAAACATCACCCAGCTCTGCTGCACCTTTGGTTTATCTTCTGCTGAAACTTTAGTCAAGGTCTCTGTATTTAATGAAGGGCCACTCAGCTTCTGTGAAAACTTGAGACCAGAATTGAACTAGCTGGTATAAACTCAGCTGCTTTACCACTATCATATCCGGATTCAGGCATCAATGAATTTTCAAGCAAGATTTCATGGAATTACAGTGAAATAACACCATAGAAACGGGCCACTCAGCTTATCTGATCCATGCTGTGTTTATGTCACTGCACCAACCCTTATACATGTCATGGACCATAACTATCTCTCTGTTACAGGAAATAAGCAAGTATTGTGCATGAGTTACTATTAAAAGTAACTGAGTCTTATAACATTCATATTGTGAACTGTATGGATATTATCAGCCAATAATGTAAGAATATCAAAGCAAGTTAGACTGAAAACAAACAAAGGATAACATTCTCAAGAGCATAAGCTGAAGATTTACTAAGATTAGATTTTCCACCTACTGCTGATCATTCCATCCTACTGGAGAGAAAATCAGATGGTTTATTAGCTAATTATTATTGTCACATGTATGGAGGTGCAGTGTAAAGCTTTGTTTTATGTGCCATCCATACAGATCATTTCATCACATCAGTGCATTGAGGTAGTACAAGGGAAAAGCCACAACCATAAGGTTTCTGTAACAGGCAGCAGGCAGCAAAACAAATTCACCACTGCTAAACAAATCTAGCATCACCCACTTTCAAGTGCCTCTTACAATAGCCATCATTGCAATGCAAAATAACAATGCAGGGAATCAGTTTATGATTAATAACTCCTGGAGTCCACGGCATATCCAAATCCTCTACTTCATAATGCACAAGGAGTGAGTACTCTCAGTTTGCCACTTCCTATAGCTCAGAGCATAATCAGACATTTAAAGCTTCCAAAAGATGCTTTTCTTTCATGCACAGCACTCTGCTGATTGAATAGGGAATGCTGCCCGGTATAATTCTGATCATGTAATAAGACAAAGGGCACAGGTTTAAGGGGAGAGGAGGGAGTTTTAAATGGGATCTGAGGAGTTTTTTTTACACAGATAGTGGTTGATATCTGGAGCACACAGCCAGAGGTGGTGGTGGAATCAGATACAATTACTATATTTAAGTGGCATTTTGACACTTTAATAGGAAAGATATAGAAGAATACGGCATGCAAATGAGAGTTGCATAAATGGGCAAAAAGGTTAGCATGGATATGTCGGGCCAAATGGCCTGTTTTCTGTGCTGTAGGATTCAATGACCCTGGCATTGTTTAATTAATTGCACACAATGAACTGATTAGAAGAAAGTTGTAAGTTCATTCATTGCTGCATTTAGCAAGGGTTAAGCTTCTCAGGATCTGGCTGCCAGAAGGCAGTCTTGCGGAACGTGAAAACCAAGATCTGCCTCTCCCAGAAGATGTCCAGCTGAACTCTGTGGGCCCTTCCAACCACCAGGCAATGGGCAGGGGAGGACACGGGCGGGAGTGTGGTTGGGCTTCAGATTGCACGACCTGGTTACAAATCCCCACCACTTTAACTCTGATGACCAGGGAGGCTCACGGAGTCTCCCACTGCGAAAAGCCAGAAGGCTGCTCAACCTTCAAATCTGCAACGCCGTCTCTGTAAATGTACAGTGGCGACCAACGTGAATGCAAAGTGCGACCGTACAATTCAAGGTGAACGTCAACCTGAGATTTTACCGCAAACTGAAAGCAGTCATGGTGGAAAATAAGTCAAGTCACACCTATGCGTGGGACCTCCAAACACTCATGAAACGAGCAGATGTGACATGCATTTACTTATCAATGTTTATTTAAAGTGAGTTTTCGACTGCCATTTAATAACAAAACAAAGAAGCGACCAGGGGAGGATTCAACATAAACTGACCCACAATTTAATTAAATGGTCCTGGATATTATCAACTATAAAGTTTCTAATCTTGCATTTATAATGATAATACCCAACAGAATTGTGGACAATATGCGAGCTGTATATGTAACGGCTTCAGCTGTCTTTCGTCAACGCTTCCCGTCTCCCTCGAGGAAGCCCACATGCCAAAGGCTTTGGAAATTTTCTGCTGTTCACTTTTTTTATTGCATTCATAACTTTATTACAAAGAGCTGGAGCTTCAGATGGTGGTGTACAAATGCATTAAAATGTCCAAGTTTTCCTCACACATTGAATTCTTGCTCTGAAAGGTGCGCAAGAGTGGTTGTTAAATTAAATATATTTACACAATTAAAATATGCCAATCTTTGGTGAAGTGCCTGGAAATACCATACGCGATCCGTTGTTTTAATAATTCTGCTTCTCGAGAAATGTAAACGATTGTTCACATTTTTACGCCGCCTTTTAAATTCATTGTGAAATTATCGGCAATAGTCAATCGTTCAAGGCTTTTCTGTTGGTAATGCACTTTCCATATGTCTTCTCTGAGTGTATCTATATATTCTAATAAATGGGCCTTAGGTTAGAATATACTTTCATTCACATTTTAGCCCATAAATACTGAATTTCCTTTTCAGCTTTGAAAATACGCACGCTCTCCGTCATATAAACACCGCGAAGATGGAAGGAGGGGTCTCTCTTGTTCTGAAGCAGAAGTGGAGAAATGTGAGGAAGGGTGCACAAATCCAGTCCAGCATAATCTCTGAGAAATCAACTTCACTGCAATGAACACGACTCTGCTGTCAGTCAAAGCAAGCCAGCTTATAAAGAAAGGGTAAAATAACAGTTTAGGCTTTAGCCGGGAGTGCTGCCATAATAAATAAACGTGATACTTCGAGGTTTTATCGCTGGTGATCCAAGATCAGACATTTCACTTCGTCAACTAACAAACGGAGATAAATATGCCATCAGTTACTGGAATAAAAAACGTAGCATTTACTAATAATTTTACGTTTTATATAAAACAGTGTAACTAAAATATCTAATGTTACTACAAAAAAGTCGGCAAAAGGTGAAGCAAAAATAAATGGTTCCATTATAAATTTGCAGGCCTTTTATTTGTCTGCAAGGTACTTAGGAATATTTTAATGGAAAGGAAAATGCCACTTGGAATAATTCTTTCTTCATTTAGTCAGAATCTCCGTGAGTCAGTTCCAGAAACCCGCACTCCTACACTGCAATCATTTACAGTCACAAACAGCTGAGATCAGTTTGAATTCTGTAACTTGATCTTTCCATAGAAGAAATGCCACATTATCAGCCCCAAGACTTACTTCAATGCCATTTCTTTCCCTTTTTTTTTGCTACACACTCCACATGTGGAACTGAGAGAAAGAAAGCTCACTGAGCGGTTTGGGAAAAGCTCTTTTATCGAGATTTTATTGTAAACAGTTTAGTTTATTTATGCAACTTGTTAGTTAGGGTTCGAGTCACGTTAAAAATAAGAACAAAATAGAATGCAGGAAAACTACAGCAGAAATGTCCACATCTGGAAAGTGAGGCGTTTCAGTGAACGTTTCAGGTTAGAGTTATTCTGCCAGAACTGCAGAGGGAGGCAGGAGTACGGCAGTGTGGGATTGACTGAAGTAGATTCTTTGTTTCAATCATCCCTGCACAGGATCCCTTCTGCTTTGACTACTTAAAAAAACAAAAGTTCTGACACAGCGACCGCCACCTGCAATGTTACACTTCTCTGAAAAATAACATTGTTCTGCTTCCAGGCCAACTAACTGCACATTTCCAATACCTTCTGTTTTATTTTAGACTTTGTGTATTTGCACTTTTTGTCTTCCTTTGGATTTCCACGCACAAGAAGTTTCCAGTAGTTATCGTCTGTTTCACTCTTCAATATCATTGGCAGTGGTGCTAAGGAGTTCCACTTCAAGAGCTAATATATCTTTTGTTAGCTGAAGAATTAGAGTCCTACTTTATACAGGCTTTGCAAACGGGTTAAGTTGCTTTATATCCAATAACTTTGGCGTGATGCAAAATCCCGTGGAAACCATTTCTTGTTTGACTTTTTAATATCTGTATTGTTCAGATAAATCTTATGACACAGCCGTGCCAAACTTTCTGAGCAAAATATGGCAATCAATGATTTTGGGTGGTATCCAAGTGGGTATGTATATTAAAAAATGTTCAATTTAGTATAATGTGCCAAGAGGTGTTAATCTGATTTTTGTTGGCCTCCTTTTAAGTGGAATTTTGAAAACATTTAGCCTCTGATTTAAAGGGGTGGGTCTGCATAATTGGTCCTAAATTGTTTATTACATGTAGCAGAACTGAAATACAGAGATCCCACTGACTATAATCAATGTCCGTAGAAATGTAATTTTTATTTAGGTTTTACGGTAGTGTCATTATACCTCAGACAGCCTCTGTTCTCTGGAATCATTCTCTTTGAAAATGTACTGATCTGTCATTGCCACAGGAACAGTGAAATTGATAATGCCTCTGTTGGCATGCAATAGCCCACAAAATGATCTTTTGAATCCTATTATCTTTACTTAATCTACATGGTGACTTATGAGGCATCAGGCAATGTGGATTGGACAGTGGTTTAGTCATGTTGCAGATTGCATTTCAGCTCATCTCTAAATACAGATGTGGCAACCCAATTGTCACCCTCCCCACAACCATCACATCTAATGTACTGCACTTTTAATATCTTGTTCCTCCAGCATTTGGCCCTATTCAAGCACAACAGCAAGCATGATAGTAAACTGGTCGAATCTCTGCTCCGTTATGCATATAACACCAGAAGGAAAACACCGGGAATTTGGAGCGGAGGAATAATGGAGAAGGCACAGGCTTCCATACTGGATGGAGGATCTCGTTCTGGGAAAACCAATAAGTCTTGATTATCATTGTTATTCTTATCATGAAAATTTCATTGGGATTTTAAACTTTAAAAAAATTCTTTTTTTCTGATCATTAGCAGTAGAATGATCAGAATTTGTGCTGATCGCCATGCAGTTGGAACCACACCATTGGAGTACCATTGTCCCAAGAACTGAGAACTCTTCTTATTTTCGTGCAAGGATCTGCACTGCTTTGAGTTATTTTCATCAAAGGGGCATCCCAAAGCAGGTGTCGGGATGGTGTTTTTGGTACTATTATATCACTCTGTCATACCTTGTGATAAAATGATGAAATGCATGGTGAAAACTCTTTCATGGATACAATTCAATGGAACTTCGTGTATTGGCTGGAGAAATTGTGTGTGATTCAATCCATGCAGGACTATACCATCACGTTGATCATTTGAGGACTCTGGTTTTATTAAATCATGGATTACATGTTTATTTTTCATCCTGCACATATTATTCTTTGTTTCTACCATGACAAAGCATGAAATTTGCAATTATCTTTCTTTAAAGTCTAGCTAAAATCTGCACCAACATCAGGCAAATTCATGGTAAAATCACAGTATTAGGCTTGTAAAAATTACCATCATGGTAATAGTTGTATAGTGCACAATAAAACAATTCATCTTAGTCCATTTTTATTATGATTAACAAAAACAGTACCAATCACTGCATGAAATTTTAAAAAAATATTTGAAATGAACATCATCAGGTTTCTATTTTTACATTTGTGAGATATGTATAAGTAAATCAGATATAACCCCTTGTGGTCAGTAGAACCAAACATTATATAGTGGCAATGGCATAGTATCCTCTTTTCTGGAATTCAGTTTTGATCAGAGCTGCCAGGTAGGGATGAATTTCTAGGTACGTATGATTCCTCTCATTCACGAGAAAAACTGTTTCCTAACTCTCTCAGAGGCCCACTTACACATAGCCCCTGTGCTCATTAACCACAGTGGCTTGATTCTAAACTGCTCGTTCTTGTGTTCAAGTCCCTCCATGATCTCATCCCTCTCTCTTTCCCCTCCACGAAGTCCAGACCTACCACTCTCCAAAGCTTCTGCTAGTTCAAGTCTATTACCACATTCCACCTCAATATCTGATTTTCTCTTTCTGATGCATCCTAAAAGCTTTTTGTTTCATCAAACTTTTCCACCCTAATGACAGTTTACGTCTGATTATTTTTTTTATCTGATTAAGTTCATATGAACTGCCATAGAATAGATAAGGTGCTAACGAAATACAAGTTGCTGTTGTTGACTTTGATAAAATTAACACATATGCATATCCTTAAAAAAACAAACAAGATGCTGTACATATTGTACATCTTACAATAGTCCCTAGATTACATGAATCTTGGTAAACCTCCTGAAACACCGCTGGAACGTCAGTGACATAATTTGAACCTTTATTCTGGGTTAGAGCACCAGAGCTCTCTCAGCATTCGGAATAACTGCCCGAGCACCTTTGCCACCCACCATCCTCGGACTTCATTCGCATTTAGAGCGTGTTCCGTCGCTTGGACCGTTTTGCAACATGCATTGTTCTAAAATGCGCGGCGTGAGAGTTCGCAGCCCAGGGTGGTGATCGCCGGAGGGGAACATAATCCTTGAGACATTTGAATAAATTACCCCGCAAGTGTCCAGTGTGTG
>JARFYF010000058.1:14301616-14318384 GCA_030265395.1 Rhina ancylostomus | reverse complement strand
GTGCTGTATGACTCTATGACTTTATCTAAAATGTGGTTCTATTCAATATGGAGCTACTATTATGTTGTTTAGCACAATCAATTGGAATGATTTTGTGTTGATTTCTTGTGGCGCTCCTTTTGCATTCTTTCCAAAGTCTCAGTGTCCCTTGCCATGCGAGGACACAAAACTGGACATAGGATTCTAACCAGTGAAAGCAAGATTCACCATCTTTAGGGGAAGAAAAGGGTTAAAAGCAAAACAGAACAAAATAAAAAAATCAGATTAGAACATCCATTTTAGCGTAACAATTTGATCTATTTGAACCTTAGTACTATGTGAGTTTAGTAAAAAGCATAAATGTTTACAGTGATCTGAGGCCCTTTGGAAATCATGTAGCATGAGTAGGACAAATGTTTTATGGCTTCATATGGAATTTCTCTGGTTGTGGAAATGGCTGAGGCAAGTACATTAACAACATTTAAAAGGTACTTGGACAGGTACACGGATAGGAAAGGTTCAGAGGATATGGGCTAAATGCAAGCAAATGGGACTAGCTTAGATGAGAAATTAGGTCAGCATGGACCAATGGGCCAAAGAGCCAGTTTCTGTGCTGTATGGCGTGATGACTCTTTGACTCTGTTTGCTGCATGCATCATTCACCATGTGACACTCTTTCTGAACTTTGTCAGGAGAAACTACATCATGTGACTTTGTGCCTCTCCTATAACCAGACACAGCCAAATAACTGCGCTTTCATGGCATTGTTTGCTCTCCAGCCTCACAACTGAGAGGGGACGTCCCTGGGTAGCTGCCAGCCCAGCTTTGAGATTCCAGCTCCGACGTGCTTAATTGATTTATTTATGTATTTATCTATTTATTAACTTACTCAGTTTCAGCCAGAACCCCAACCATTCCTCCCCACCCAAGGTCACAAACCCCACCTGTCTCTTTACCCCCAGTCTGATTCATCCAAACCAAAGATTCCAATTACACTCAGAACGTCTTGTTGATCAGAATGTTTTCTCTTTCACAGAAAAGCAGCAACATCTCCGAAAACTCATCCAAAGAATTCTGTCAGTTTGCACATAGATTCAAAATTAAACTGCTGTGTCATTACTCACAATATACTTTACTGATACGGTGTCTGATAACTGTAGCAGTGTTAAACAAACTTAAATGTGGAATGTTAAGATGCAATGTTGCATAAATGTCAATTGTCTTTAAGGTCTAAGTTCATTTGGAAATTAATTACTGATGGGGTGGGAAATTTCTGGCAAAGTTTGACAAGATCAGCACAGAAAGGTTGTAGTTAAGAAATCATATGGATTCATCGAAGGGGGCAGAGTGAATTGTCCCATTTCACACAGTGTGAAGTACAATGCTCAGGGAGGGTGACCCCTGCTTCTGGAAGTGTAATATCAGCCTCCAACCTGATGGTGGTAGTGTCATCCATCACCTTGTTACTCCAAAAAGAACAACTTGGCATCTGGGAATGGCAGTGAAAAGTTCTGTTTTCATTTGCCTCTAACAACTCCAAAGGAGCAGGAATTTAAAGGGTGCCAATCCCACTACATTGAAGAAAATGTAGATTTTCCCCCACTCCAGGCAGAGCTGAGAAAGTCTGTACTGTCTGAGATGCCACCTCTTGTATGACATTAAAATGAAGCCACATCTGCCATCTCAGGTCAGATCCCAGGATACTATTTTGAAGAAGAGAAGGTAAAGTATATCCAGCGTCCTGGTAGTTATCTATTCCTTAGCCAACATACCTTGCTCGTTTGCTTTCGATAATTGCTCGTTTTTACATTGCTAATTGTAGAAACTTGCTGTGCACAAATTGGCTGTTACGTTTCCTGCCCTACGCTCCAAGAAGTACTTCTTTGGCTGTAAGACTCTTTGTAATGCCCTGAAGTTGTGAACGATACGGTATTAAAAAAAACTTTAATATTTTCTTTCTTCCTGGGCCTTCTTAAAGCTCAATACAGAAACCAATTTCTGCTGGCCCTGTCTAGTGACAAGTTGGGGCAAATTTCCCAGATAGTCTGCAAACATCCCACCTGAAGGTGCTTTCTGAAACAGGGTGCGCCCATGGAGACACAAGAGACTGAAGATGCTGGAATCTGGAACAACAATTTGGTGGAGGAACTCAGGGGATGGAGCAGCATCTTTTGAGGGGGGGGAGTTGGGGGGAGGAATAGGAAATATTCTGATGTTGGATGTCGATCTGAAACATCAATAATTCTTATGACCCCACAGATGCTGTTCGACCCGCTGAGTTCCAGCTGATTGTTTATATGCCCGGTGCATGCTTGTCTCTTTTGAGACAGAATTTGTGACACTGGGGGAGAGACCCAGAAGATTCAGACTGAGCCTAAATTTGCATCCCCCATGGCATTACAAAATATTTCCGCCTTCTCTGGCCCTTGTACATCCTGCCTTTTTGTCCACTTTTCAAAAGATACTTTTGAGGATGAAGTATGATTAGCACATTTTATGCTAAAATCGAGATTATGGATTTAATCAGTGACTCTATTAAATGCAAAGGTCATACCCGAGGTCCCACTAAATGTAGCGTTGAAAATGCTGAACAAAGGTCATAATAAAAAACACACAAATACTACATTTTTGTTCTGTTAAGATGCTCAAATAACAGTACAAGGAAACAATGGAAATGGCACACAAGGTTATGGTTCCCCAGAGATGCAGAAGCAGAAGTGGTCTGTCTGGGAACATATAGCCCACAAACAAAAATGGAAACAGGCCATAACACTCTAATAGCTAACATGGGAAGCTGGAGTTGATTATTCCTGTTTAAGCATTAGCTGGTGATCTGATTCAGTGCCTAGAGACAATATCACCTGATGAAACCCTCCACAACACTTACAAGTCTTCCATACTTCCCTTCAGTGACAAAGCTTAGTGGTGTTCAAGACAATATGAGACAATCAAGTTTCTCATCCCATGGCTTAGAGAACACCTATGACCCAATCAGCATGCGGCTCTTGTAACGAACTGTTAAAAATAATTTTAAATGGGAAGTAAGTTGTCTAGGGTGCGGCTCACATAACACACAGAGTGCTGTGAGTGTGGCCACTCTAAACAATGGAGAGTGAACCATTGTAATAGTTTTTTAGGCATATCTCTCTGCCTTTTCCTATAGCCGAACTACATCAGAACTTTGGAATGAAATTATTTTGTGCTGTGGTTACACCAATACTTTTGCACTGATTATATGTAGTACCACGACAGTGTCATTATTATCCCAAGCCAACTCTTGATCTGATTTCTGAGCACACCAACATCAAGTGGTAGAGACTAGTTCCATATGGCCATTGGTATCACCTGAAATAGAGCTTCATTTGGGATGAAACGGAATTTACAAAGTGTTTAGTGTTCTTTCACCCACATTGGAGACCTCATACTAACTTTCTCAAAATTTACCACTGGCTTTCCCCTGATATCACATAAATGTAATCTCTACAGATAAGAGTTTATATAAGGTTACATTTATGTTCAGAGTTCTCTCTGTGTGGGTTGAATGCTTACTGCTATTGGTGTTAGCAATGCTATGATTCAAGTCCTACAACTATACTTTGGATGTTACATTTAGACATATCTAATTCAATTTTATGATGACATTTTGGTGTTTATTGTTGTTGACTTCAAGTAATTAATGATTAAGAGTAGTCGACTCAGGACAAAAGAAATACTGCATCCATATTTGGGTATTGTTGATTAGATAAACCTAAAATAGCTCCTTTGATTTTAAAGTATTTTTCTAGGGCTCTATACCATATATTTTGGATGCAATCATTGGCAGAATAATTGATAGCATGCAGATTTTACTAAGATTCCCATATTAGGAATAAAACAGCTTGGCCTTTTGAATGCAGAATGCCTTAGACCACACAAATTGCACAATTAATACAAAGGCCATTCAGACCATTGTGATTCATTCCTCCACAAAACTAATTAGGAGTTGATTTTTGGTTTTGTGCAACAGTGTTAAGTAGTCTAGCAGTCAACTTAGCTTAGATCCTGAGTGATCTGGCAATGAGAATACCTCATAGGTGATCTAGCATAACTGAAATCATTTGAGATCTGGAGGAAATATATCCAGAGTGGTCTGATGTTAGGAGTATCTCAGATTCTGGGTGATCTAGTCATAAGCATGTCCCAGAAGCTGGTTGATCCTGTAGTGAGCATCCTTTCAAACCTATCTGATCTAATGGTGAGCTTATCTCAGATCCTGAGTGATTTAGCAGTGAACATGTCTCAAATAATGCATGATCTAGTAGCCAATGTACCTAATATTCTGAGTTATCCACCTTAGATCCTGGTTCATCTAGTGGCAAGCGTCACAATGTGGACAAAGTTCAGAGTCTGTCTGATCTACTGGTAACTTCATGAAATAAACTCATGAAAGATGCATAATGGTTTGCCTGTCAGCTATCACCCATTTCCATTTATCATGCAGAATTAAGATCTACCCTCTACAGCTTACTCTTACAAAAATCCTCTCAGTAACCACAGTTCCTTAAATGATTCCAATGTTTTTGCCCCCTCTGTTCTGTACAGAAGTCCTTTCCAAGTGTTGATCATGTTTTGAAAACAGACACATGCTTCTGATTATTGAAGCAGCTTTTGTTTCTATTGGGATTTCACATTTTTTTGATTGTGTGGGTGAGAGAGCCGCAGAATTTTAAGACTCAGGAAAATTCTCTCACAGGCAGAGGGAACATCTGAAAGGCCAGACACCGAGGACAGGCTTTTGTGTTTCTTCCAGCATCGATCTGATGGAGGTCTGGGAGCAAGGTCTGACCCCTACACTTAGCGAGAGACATTTCTTACTGTAAAAAAGATGGGAGAAGGGGAATAATATTTTTCTTCCGAATGGATATAAAATGTTATAAACATAAAACAAGTATAAACTGTCAATGAATTGGAATAGCAGTGAGCCTTTTGTGATGTGACCTTGGTTGGCCTATCTTCTATGTCTCTGTACTAACAATGCCCTGGAGGCCTCAACCAACAGTCGGCTGATACTTCACTTTTCCAGCTTTAGGAAAACTTGAGAAGCCATTACACAGAGGATAATCAACCGTTAGAGTGGGCTGTAAGGTTCAGGTCAGAGCACTGGATTCATTTAAGAAACAATTAGGTGCTGTAATGGAACAATGAGAGGATTATTATTCTGGATGGATGAGATCTAATACCCAATGGGATTCAAAATTATCTAACAGCACAGACAAAGCTCATACATATACAATCTGTGTTCATTAGTCCTGATATCCTCTCACCTCATACCTTTCTCTTTATCAAGGTTTTATCTGTTTTCCTCTTAAACATTATTAAGGATGCTGCTTTCCTCACTATGCTGGCAAGGCATTAGGGTTTGAAACTTATTTCCATCTTAGGCTCAGATATGGTAGGAGGCTAGACCACACACAAATTGGCATCACTTGCCATTATAATAAAGGCTCCTGAAAATCAGTGGATGAACTGACATTGGACTGATTGCTAATAACTGACAATTTACGGAAAGTGTTAGTGATTGACTGTGGTTTGTGCCATATAAGCAGTGACCAGTATCTCCAAGTATTTGCCAGTCAAACCATTTCTCACAAGACTGTATCTCAATAGCACCTTCTTATGCTTGCCTTTTGATGCTGTTAAGAGAGGAGTGCTTTTCTAACTTTAAATTTGTGAGACTCCATTGACTATTCTTTGCCAACCCCCCACTCCTCTGGATCAGATCTCATCTTCGTGATTTCCAGGAACAGTGGGTCTCCTGTGAGGTGCAGGCAATAAATAAATGCAGCCATGGGACTAATTTCTCACTGCACTGTTATCAGCTTTATTAAGACATACAGCCATGAGCTACATTAAAATCACTCCTTGATTCATGATCAATCCCATTTCTAGGCTCCTGGGTCTTAATGGCCTAGATTCTGCAGTAGAAGTACTGTTAAAACCAATTGGTATTCACTGTCATCACCCTGCAAAACTGGTAATAACTCTGGGTATTCCATGCATATCTAGTTTAAAGATGTGCTTACTTACCTAATTAAGTTCACAGTTAACTTAGAAGGAATATCATTGTTTACTAATTAACCCTGTTGTAATTGTAATTCCCTCATTTCAAAATATGGTTGCCTGAAACTTGATCTCATAACTCCATGCATTTGTGACAGTCAATCTAAGGAAGATGAGGCGTTACTGAATATTTGGGAATTTAGCCTGTGGACTGTTAAGTCTGAGATTTTCAACCAGAATCCTTTGTATGTTTGTCAATAACACATGGAGAACCGAGCTGGGTGCAGTGACATTGGAGAATGTGTAGTTCTGGTTTGTTTGCTATTCCTGCGGTTTTCATTGGCGTGCGGATGGCCTGAACTATCTGAAGGTAACTCATCCTTAAGCTGATTTTCATTGATCCTGCTTCTTTTTATTTGAAGGGATTTCCCTGAACAAAGCCCAGACCAGAGCTTAGAAAATGACTCACGCAGATCACATTAAGAGAATTTACTTATCTGGTTGTCCTTTGGGTCTCTCATCAACCCACACCTGCATCCCACCTATACTAGCTTCCCACACCTCCCACCAAGCCTTCAACCAGCAGCCCATCTCTCCCCACCAGTCAATCTGTTGCACAAACTGATCCAACACCCAATACTTCCCCCCAAACCCCCACTCCCATCTCCTGACTGCTGATTGCAACTGCTCATCACTGACCTTTGATCGCAACCCCTGTCCCCATCTCACCCAATTGTAAATTACAACACCTGTCTCTATCATCTCAATCAATCCCTGGCAACTCTGAGTACCTGCCGCTAACCCTCATACTGATTCTTCTAGCTACCAGCAAAATCCCTGACCTTCACACCCTCTGACCACCTCCCATCCCAAGACTTGAATATTCAACTGTGACCATACCTCGCAGTGGAGTAAATACAATGGAAGCACAAAGGAAGAAAACTCCTTCAAAGTCAGCGTACGTTGAAGAGACTTCACAGTGATGATGCAGAATCCTGATGCAGGGTCTCATCCTGAAACATCAATAATTTCTTTCCTCCCACAGATGCTGCCAAAGCCGCTGAGTTCCTTCAGTTTGTTGCTCTGAATGAACCTCATTTTGGCAAAATGTGAAATAGCTTATGACCAATTCAGTAGTACACAAGGCTTAACGGCAGCAAGCTTACAATCAAAATGTTTGTTGGCTTGCCTCACAGTGATTGCTTAACATGCTCCTGCAAGGCCAGTGAATTTTAAATGTTTTTTTTGAAGTTTTCAGCTTCTACCCTAATTGTATTTGAGCATTCCAATTTTATTTAGAACTTGATATATTGATTAAAATAGTCATTAAAAATGTGCTCTGCAGTCTATGGGATTCCTTTGACATGACTGACTGTGTAGCCAGCTTGATGATGTCACAAATGCTGGGAGTCAGGGGTTCCTTTGAACCGACACCTAACAGCAACCAATATCAGAAAAGAGGACGTTCATCGAGATTACTAGCTCTTTGTAGGGAGTTTTCTTCAAGATCGACGGTGAAAGTTATTGGTTCATCGCTGACGAAAAATTTCAGGCCAATAGTCCATGGGACAAAATAAGATGTTAGAGACTCTTATTGCTAAATCACATAGAATATGAGGTATGGTATATCCCGCAGTGCCCCAGGGACTAAACACTCAGGACATGAGCCAAGTTTTAGCTCTAACTGCAGAATCCAACACATTAGATGCATAAGTGGTTAAATTCCAAATAAACCTCTTCTGCTTGATTTTGGAAAGTAGCAAAAAATAAGGAGCTTTAAAGGCATTTTATTTGAAAGGCATTAAAGATAACTTACTTCGAGGACCAGTTAAATAAGTTGTGGAAAACAGCAAGTCAGCATCTTTCAGGTTTTTAGTCATTTTCTAGAAACTTCAGTTGTATCCTCCATTAATTCTTAAACTCAGTTATACATGTGCTGGATGATTAATGTGCCACATTCTGGCAGACAATTGATCCACATTTTCCAAAAGGGTCCAACATTAAGCCTTAAGCTATCATTCCTCTTTCATTTGCCAGCTATCCAGATGAGCATTGCCAACATTTTCTACTTCTTTTCTATTTTAGATTTCCAGTAATTCTAGATTCACGTTATATACCACTGCATTTTCTTTCCTATAGAACTGTGAATCGCTAGTTCAGCACAATTCACTTTTCAAAAGTCTGGATGGCTACAGCAGCTCAAGGCTTGATATGATGGCATAGAGATCTGCTGAGCTCTCTGATTTTAACACTCCATTCGTTACGTCTCTTTTTCAACATATTAGTCTATTACTTCGATTTGTTTCAGCCGCTGTATGTCGTCTCTGTGCCTAATATAAAGCAGATGTCAGATCTCATGTGACCAAGCCTTTGTCACAATTCCACTTTAAAACTGATTCTGAAACACTGGAAAATTGCCTGGAAGGAAATCAGAAACCCTTTCTCCTCTGTTGCTCGAAGGTTCGACATTGGAATAGGAACAGAAGCATTTGGCTATAACTGGTATATTAAATCTACTTGCAGTGGCAAAAGAACGGAAGGAAATTAGCTTCAGTGACACGGTCTATTACTTTTTGGTGGAAATAATAAATCTTAGAGATGCCTGATCAGCTGACGACAGCAAGATTGTTTTTGGAGCGGAGATAGTTTGGAAAGGAGCTTGCCTTAGTGATACTGTTGACAGGAACAGAGACTACAGTGATTAGCTTTCAGTTTAGAAGGCTTGGAATTAAAATCTGTACCAACTATCAACATTTTCTCCAGAGTTTTATGAACATTCTTCTTATTACATACTCAATGGAGTACCAAGACTTTTTTTAAGTTGGCAGTAGTTCATAAGAAATGTTGGTGTAAAAGTTAAGGTGATCCCGTCCTTACCCATCAGGTATTGAATCCAACTTTTGAGAAATTAAACTCAGAGAGAATTTTCATTGGCTGATTTTTAAATACTGGATAACTCCACAACACCTAAAACAATTTAACACTTGATTGCCTCATCTTATGAAGTGTACAAAATTCTTACAGGGTTGATGTTTCACCTCACTGTGGTGTCTAGAGCCAGAAAGTCACAGTCTCAAAATAAGGGATTGGCCACTCAGGAAAGAGATGGGAAGAAATTTCAGAGTGTAGTGAATCTTTGGAATTATCTATCTACAAGAGCTGTGGAGGCTCAGTCACTAAGTATATTTATAATATACATCAGTAGATTTTTAGATGTTTACAAAATCAAGGAATTAGTTCAGGAATATAGAGCTGTGGTCAAAGATCAGCTAAGGTCTTATTGCATGGCAGAACAGGCACCAGGGGCTAATTGGTCTACTTCTGCTTCTATTTCTTATATTCTTGTGTACAAGTGAGTAATCAGGCTATCACTCTTGCTTGGTCGTACCCTGTATTTAGATATGAGTAAGCAAAATGGCCCAGAATTTGTCCACAAGATAGTGGACCAGTCTTCATTTGCATAAAAGCTAGTGGATCAGTTTCACATGTGTTCATGAATAAGTGGGTCAGTTTCACATGTGTTCATGAATAAGTGGATCAGTTGCACATTTGTACAACAGCATCTGAATCAGTCTAACATTTGTGCAGTAACAAATAAACCAGTCTCATGATTGTGCGTTAATGAGGAGACAAGCTGACAAACAAGAGGCAATCATTGACAAGAACTTTACCCACTAATGAACAACATCGGCCATCTAGAGTTTAGGTGGTATATTGCAATTTCAGAGGTGGGCTCATATGCTTTCTCTCAATAGTTGTATTCTCAAAATTTTGATCCCTCATGAACCATCTAAAGAAAGAACATCAGGAGATTTTGTCCACAATTATAACTGCTTTTAAGGTACATATTTGGGTTCTGAATTCTTATTATGCCTAACAGGAAAATAAATGAAAAGGAGAAGTGCTCAGCCTGAAATAAAAAGCTAAATCTATGATACAACTGCATCTCTCCTGTCAAACTATGTTGTAGATCGTATAGATCTGGCTGTTCCTGGTAATTTTAGCTAATTTTCAATGGCCGGATTGGTGGTGAGATAGTTCATGAACGTCAGTCCACAGTTTTATACTTTTCACAACAATTAATAACTTTTCTTTAATCAACCTTCTCTAATCTATATAATGGGCTACAGAGCTCTTCCTTTATATGGCATTCATTTAATGCTTCTCCAACCTGCTACTACAACACTCCAGATACAGTCTATGAAAACCTAAGAAACAGTAAATTTACTCTGGTCAATAAATAATAATGATAAACTATATTTGAGAAAAAGTTATGTGATTTTGGTAATAAAATAACGATTAACCGGAGATTCATTTTCCTTCAAACTGGATTAAATATTAAGCACATTTCTAGACATAAACCACCTTTTGCCGATTAATGCTTGATTGACGAGCACATGAATAGAACATGAATGTATGTCTCGCCTGATTAGATGCAACGCTGTTTTTTCACATCCAAGTGATAGGGCAGGTGTTACTTTTTAGAGATCTGACACTTCATCGAAATGGCTATACCACAGACAGAGCAACAGACCTTGGTACTGCACTGGGTGTCAGCCAAGATTTCTGTGTTCAAGTCTCTGGAATGATACTTGAACCCACAATCTTCTGATTCAAAAACAAGGATGTTGATACTAAACCATAAATAACACTTTGCCAGAGGCATTCTAAGGATTTCAAAAATGAGACAACCCTCCCTACCAACTGGGACATCTTCAAGAGGCAGCATCTATCATTAAGGACCCTCCCCATCCGGGACATGCCCTCTTTTCATTACTACCATCGGGGAGGAGGTACAAAAGCCTGAAGACCCACACTCAACGATCTAGGAACAACTTCTTCCCCTCCGCCATCAGATTTCTGAATGGTTCATGAATGCTTGAACACTACCTCGTTATTTGTTTTGCGCTGTTTATTTATTTTTGTAATTTATAGATATTTATGTCTTTGCACTGTGCTGCTGCTGCAAAACAGAAAATTTCACATCATATGTCAGTGTTAGTAAATCTGTTTCTGATTCTGAAGAAGGACAGGAGACTTATTTCAAGTGTCCTGGCCAATATTTACCCTCATCCAATATCACCAAGAGAGCTTGCTCTCTTGTTATAATTACATTGTTGTTTGTGTAATTTTGCTGTTATGTTTCCAACCTTAAAAGAATGACGATACTTCATTGACTGCTGTTATGGTCTGAAATATCTTGAGATTTGGAAAGATGCTATACCAACATAAGTCTTCCTTTCTTTTTGTTTAAATTAATCCCTTTTGGAAGTTAGTGAAGCCACATTTTCAGAACTTGTTTCCAAGCCACAAGCAGCAATCATTTTATACAGAACAAAAAGAAGCATTGTTTTATTCTTCTTTTCTCTCAAGGAAAGCAAATAACAATCTCTCACCTTCTTTCAGCATTTTCCACCTCTGTCTGGTAAAGAGAATATCTATTTACTGCCTATAAAAGCATTTAGATCTTCTTGCAGTGACTTTATGCTTAAGTACTTGTGCCTTTTGCCTGCTTTCTTATCTGTTTCTTTGTTTTGGGTGTCTCCAATTAAGGGGATCTCCCACCTTTGCAGTTTTGGTAAGCGCTCTCCATCCCTGATTAATTCCAGTTTGTCTAAAGAAAGGAAATTGAATAGAGTGGATTTTAACTCACTAATATTTCTCTAGAGTTTTGAAGAATGAGAGGTGTTACAATCAAACAAGCAATAGCAAGAGAATTTGACAGGGCGGATGCTGAGATTTCCCTTGGTTGAAGAGGCCAGAACAAGGTGATGTAATCCCAGGATCTGCAACAGTGATGTAAGAAATTTTTTCACTTAGAAGGCTGTGAAACTTCGAAATTCTCAACCCATGAGGACTGTAAATGTTCAATTATTGAGCATACCAATGGCTTAGACTCTAGGGAACCACTGGTTAACAGAAAAGTGTATTTGAGGTTGAGCATCTTCTATGACATTCACTGGCAGAGTGGGCTTGAAGGAAGCCTGGCTGACTCCAGCTTCTATTTCTCATGTTCTTATGAACCAAACATCTTCAAGCCCCGATAAACAAGTTGAACACTTGCAGCAATTCCTGTATTTTTTCAGGCGGCATTACTTATCGTTTCAATCAAGCTGCTGGAAGAACTCAATGGGTCAAGTAGCATCTGTGGGAGGAAAAGAACTGTCGATATTTCAACCCGAAACACCAACATTTCCCTTACTCCCACAGATGCTGCTCGACCCACTGAGTTCTTCCAGAAGATTGTTTGTTGCTCCAGATTTTAGCATCTACAGTCTCTTGTGTCTCCATTACTCTGAGATTTTTTTGTTTGTGCAGCTTATTCAATTCTTCACGGGTAAATCTTTGGCTAACTGGTTCCCCTTACCCAGGCTTTTTTCTCAGGAAGATTGCCCTAATTTTTACAACCTTACTGTGACATTTTGATTTCTGAGACACTTGATAGTAATTTAAAGATTGGATATTACTGGAACACAACACAGTTACATGATGTTTTAAACTTCTTTGGCTGGCAATGTGATTCCTTCAGCCAATGGTGCAGATGGTTTAAGGCTCTGCCTATTTCTGGGCTGGCAAGATTCCATACCACTTATGCATTTCACTTACCCCCATTGTTGGAAGATGGTGTGGATTTCTTGCCATAAAAATAGAAAAAAATGTTCTTTTATTTCAGAATTCCATCTTATGCAGTTTTTTTTGCGTTTAGACTACAAACCATCCTGGCACTTTCTGGACAGGCTTCCTTATGAAAATTAATCTTTCTGGTGCCTGCCATACAATGGGAGATTTGTGCATTTTCTGTGCAAATTCAGCTGCAGCCTGGAGCCACAGAATGGACCAGTGCAGAAGGCATTCAATTGGCAAAGCAAGCCAGGACTGGCTCTTTCAAAGAGCAATCTAGTTAGTCCCACTGTAATGCTGCTATCCTTTATCTGTATTATTATGCCTTCAAGTATCTAACAATTTTCCTGGGGTACCACTGAATCCCCGCACTAAGTTCCAAATCCCAAACACTCATTCCCTAAACAAATTTTCCCTTGTGGCATGATTATGGTGAAGTGGGCCATTCATCCCATCAAGCCTGCACTGACACACTGTGGCGAAATCTATTCATTCCCATTTCTCATTTCCTTCCCCTTATTGCCATAAATCACTCTCCCACAAGTACCTTTCCAATTCTTTGCTGAAGGCCCTGATTGACTCTACTTCCACCATATTTATGATCAATGAGTTCCAGATAATAATCATTCTCTGTAATAAAATGTTTATTTCCCAACCTTTGTCTTCTGACCATCACTTTAAGTCCGTTTCACCTTGTCCTTGAATTCATCCACCAAAGGTTGTTTGGGTGAGGCTGTTGACAGGTAAAGGGACATCTGGCAAATGGGAGCCTTTTAAAAGTGAAATAGGGAGAGTTCAGAGCCAACATGTCCTAGTTAGATTAAAGGACAAACTGAGAGGATAAGAGAACCTTGATTGATAAGAGATATTGGGGGTCTGGTCAGGTAAAAGAAAGGGGTATGTGTCAGGAGGTATAGACAGCTGGGACCAAGTGAATCCCTTGAAGAGTATAAGGGATGTAGAAGTACACTTAAGAAGGAAATCAGGACGGCAAAAAGCAGACATGACATATCCTTGCCAGGTAAGGTGAAGGAGAATCCTGAAAGATTCATTAAGTATATTAAGAGCAAAAGGTTAACTTGGGAGAGAAGAGGTCACAGCAAGGATCAGTTTGGTTGCATATGTATGGAGCCATAGGAGATGGGTGAGGCCTTAAATGAATACTTCTGTATTTACTGTGGAGAATGTCATGGAAGCTAGTGACTTCCAGGAAGAGAACAGTGATATCCTGAAACATATCAACACTATAAAAGATGTGTTGGTGGTCTTGAGGCGCATAACGTTGGAGGTCCCCAGAGCCTGTCCATGTGTATCCTAGAACATTGTAGGAAGCAAGGGAAGAAATTGCTGGGGCCCAGGCAGAGATTTGTATCTTCATTAACCGTAGGTGAGGTACTGGAAGACTAAAGGGTGGATAATGTTGTCCCTTTATTCAGGAAGGGCTACAAGGACAAGCCAGGGTCCTACATCAGCGGTGAGCCTAACATCAGTATGGGAAAGTTACTGGAAGTGGTTCTGAGAAACAAGATCTGTCTGCATTTGAAAAGGCATGGACTGATTAGGAACAGTCAGCATGGTTTTATGTGTGGGAAATCATGTCTCATGAATTTGACTGGATTTTTTGAAGAGGTGACCAAGAGGATTGACTAGGGCAGGGTAGTAGACATTATTTATATGGACTTAAGCAAGGCCTTTGAGAAGGCCCGCATGGTAGGCTGGTCTGAAAGTTAGATCACATGGGATCCAGGATGAGTAGCCGATTGGATGCAAATTTCTTTTCAGATTGGAGGCCTGTGACCAGTAGTGTGCTATCTGCATTAGTGTTGGGCCCACCATTGTTTGCCATCTATAATAAAGATTTGGATGACAATGTTATCAACATGCTTAGCAAGTTTGCGGATGGCACCAAAAACGGTGTAGTGGACAGTGAAGAAGGTTGTCTAAGCTTACAACAGGATCTAAATCAACTGGGAAAGTGGGCAAAGGAATGGCAGATGGAACTTAAGTCAGACAAGAATGAAGTGATGCATTTTGGAAAGTTAAACTGAAGCTGGACATATGCAGTGATGGCAGGGCCTTGGGGACTGTTGCAGAACTGAGAGACCCAGGGGTACAAGTACATAATTGCCTGACAGTGGTGACACAGTTAGACAGGGTGGTGAAGAAGGCATATGGCACGCTTGCCTTCATCTTTTGGGGCACTGAGTTCAAGAATTGGAAAATAATGTTACAGCTGTATAAAGACATTTGTGAGATTGCACCTGGATTATTGGGTGCAGTTCTGGTTGCCATACCATAAGAAGGATGTAATTAAGCTACAGAGTGCAGAAAATATTCGCAAGGATGTTTTTGGAACTGGAGGACTTGAGTTATAAGGAGAGACTGGATAAGCTGGAACTGTTTCCCCTGGAGCAAAGGAAGCTGAGAGGTGACCTGACAGAAGTCTATAAAATCATAAGCGGCATGGGTAGGTTGGATGAGCAAGATGATCCCAGCCGATGTGAGGGCTTTGGAGTTTTGTGTCTGATTCCAGCCACCCCAATTTAGGATGCAATGGTGAGAGAGGAAGCAGAAAAGATTTACAAGAGTGGTTGCCGGGATGAATGATTTCATCTACAAGGTTGCACTTGAGAAGCCCTGGTGTTGTCTTCCTTGAAGCAAAGAAGACAGAGAAGAGATTTGATAGAGATCTGTCTTTTTCCCAGGGTAGGGGAGTCTAAAACTAGAGGCCATAGGTTTAAGGTGAGAGGGGGAAAATTTAAAGGGGACCCGAGGGGCATGTTTTTCACACAGAGGATGGTGGGAACAAGCTGCCAAAGGAAATGGTAGGGATGGGTACAATCACAACATATAAAAGACAGGTATATGGATAGAAATGGTTTGCAGAGATATGAGCCAAACACAAGCACTTTGGTTTGGATGGATGAGTTGGGCCAAAGGATCTGTTTCTGTGATGAATAATTCTCTGACTCTATGATGGGAATTACTTCTCTCTTTTTGCCAAATCCAAACCAGTCATTATCTTGTACAGATCTCTATCAAATCTCTTCTCTGTCTTCTTTGCTTCAAGGAGGACAACACCAGGGCTTCTCAAGTGCAACCTTGTAGATGAAATCATTCATCCCAGCAACCATTCTTGCAAATCTTTTCTGCTTCCTCTCTCACCATTGCATTCTAAATTGGGGTGGCTGGAATCAGACACAAAACTCCAAAGCCCTCACATCGGCTTGGATCCTTTTGCTCATCACGTTAAATCTCTGCCCTCTGATTCTCAGTCCTTCAACTGCAGAAGTCCTCATTGTTTTGAATGCTTCCACCATATCTCCACTTATCCTTGTCTGATCCATGAGGACTACATCATCTTCTTTAGTCTATCCATCTAAGTTGTTACCCAGAAGCTATTCTGATAAACCTCCTCTATAATCTCTCCAAAGCTTTTATTGACGGGGCCAACTGTGGGCAAATGGGATTAGCTTAGTTGGGAATCTTAATCAGCCTGGATCAGTTGGGCTGAAGAGACTGTTTCTGTGCTGTATGACTCTCTATAATTATCTCCCTCCTCAACCATAGTTGCCACAACTAGGCATGCTTATCCAGCTGGATCTGGGGATATATTAGTGTTTATGTAGGAATGGCATTGTGCGTGCAACACCTCTACCTCTATTACCTTCCAGGCCACCTTATTAAGTGTCCTGTGACTAGAAGTTTGGCCTCACTTGGTGCACCATTGTATGAACTACACTACTCTGCTTCTGAATTGTGCTTCTGTTCAGTTCGATAAAATAAAATTTCAGAAGTGGAGAACAATGCACTCTAATATACATCACACATTCAGCAAAACAGACGGAGGACAAACTTCTTGGCACTGACCTTGGGAATAGTATACGGAGTACCCAGGCAGAGTGGATTTAACTTCTGCTCCTCCATGTGTTATGGACTAGGTTACAATTAGTGAGGTTCCTTTAGGATTGTGTGTGTGTGTGTGTGTGTGTGTGTGTGTGTGTGCGTGCGTGCGTGCGTGCGTGCGTGCGTGCGTGCGTGTGTGTGTGGCATGCTTACGTCAACAGAAGATAAAGAACGTCATGACGTTGTTGTTGAAACAACCAGTCGGAGTCAGTCTGAAGGAGAG